>WAAB01005395.1:0-10685 GCA_013389865.1 Piaya cayana
TGCAGGGATAGGTTGAGGGGGAGCAGTTTTAAGCCAGAAGAGGGGAGATTCAGATGAGATCTTATGAAGAAATGTTTTCCTGTGAGGGTGGGGAGCCCCTGTCCCAGGTTGCCCAGATCAGTGGTGGCTGCCCCGTCCCTGGAGGGGTTCAAGGCCAGCTTGGATGGGGCTTTGAGCTTTTCCTCTAGTGGGAGGTGTCCCTGCCCATGGCAGAGGGGTTGGAACTGGATAAGCTTTAAGGTCCCTTCCAACCCAAACCATTCTATGATTCCATGATGGGGCAAAGAGGAGAGGAGCACGTGCTCTGAAACCACTGCAGACAAGAACAAAGGTATGTACAGACTGTGCTTGATGGGTGATACAGTGAAGTGTAGAGCACCCTGAGTACAACCCAGCCCCACAGCTGTAGGCAATCACGCTGATTAATCTGGCAAATCACTCCACAAATTAAGGAAATTAAAGATTGGAAAGGTGCTGTCACGTCCAACTTAGCAGCGCTGGTAGAAATTATTTCAAGTGCCAGAGGAACTTATTTTTCACTCTGCCAGGAAGCTTTCTCAATCGCCTCTGGTCCCACAACACATTAAACACCAAAGGACCCAACAACAATGTGACTAAATTTAAACCGCCCTGCAGCACATTTATCTGCTACAACATCATTTTTTGTTGCAGCTGCTTTATTCATTCTCTGAATCAGAATAAAAGAAATTAGATGGCTTGAATCCTACGTGGTTGAGAGAAAGAAGGGTTCCCTCTCATGAAGCACAAATTCTTCCCGGGGAGGGGAGAGGCAGCATGCCCAGTGACCTCTCCCAGGAGAATATTTGCAAACACCACACAGGGCTGGATGGGAAAGAGAAGCTGGGCTGGGAGGAAGGTCCAACTCTTCCAAGCCTGACATATCTCCCAATCATTGACTGTTTACCAGCATGGCCAGTTACTAGGAATATGTTTACACTGCATGATGCCCCCTAATTCATTTGGCACCAGAGAAAACACAGAGCTTTGCACCAAACAAACCATTGTAGTAAAGAAACCTGCAGTTGGATGCGGCACAGAAGACTCTAGCAGAGCAAGTAATGTCAGAGCTGCAACTTCAGCGAGAGCCGAGATGGCTCAAGGGCTGCTCAGGGTGCAGGTGGAAACACGCATCAAGGTCTCACCTCTGCCTATTCTTGTCTCACACGTGNAGAGCCCAGCACCCACCTCGCTATAACCTCCTTTCAGGTTGTTGCAGAGAGCGATGAGATCTCCCCTCAGCCTCCTTTTCTCTAGGCTGAACAACCTCAGTTCTGCTCTTCGTGAGACGTGTGCTCCAGCCCCTTCCCCAGCTTTGTTGCCCTCTCTGGACACACAACAGAGCCCGATTTCCCACCAACACAGACACGACAACTTTAACAACATTGGGAACAGCACAGAGGTGGCTGGCAGGGAACAAAGAACACAGATGCAGAACAGCAACTAATGCACGGGGATTTTACCACATACAGGAGAAATTACCGATGTCTTTAGCAAATGCTGGAGTGAAAGATTTTCCGACGAGTTTGCCATTTAACAGCAAATTATTTCCTCCGGAAAATGGGAATAAATGCAACAGCTTCGAGTTAACCGTTTTAACACTGCACACAAAGCTGGTTCGTAAACACTCCCATTTGCTAACACCCAAATTAGATGTTTCCAACTGTCAGGGCAATTCACTCTTTTCACTGCGGTGTACAGGGGAAGCCAAAAGTCATAAAATTATGGTTTTATATTTAAAAGGGAATTTGTTGTAGAGCTCCCAGCCCAGCCACGGAACCATTCAGCTGTAGTTTTAAAAGCTGATAAATTTGTTTACTTTCCTGTACAGACAATCGAAAATTAGAGACCAATTTTCCCATAACGAGAACAAAACATTCCTTTCAAGGCAGGACACCAGGCCAAGGTCTACCAAGCAGTATCTTTACGAGGCACTTTGAGTCATGTTCCCTTTAACATAGATTTGGCAAAGGGATGTTTTGGAAATGTATTTCCCTTGCTCTCTAGATTTTGCATTTGGAAACATAAACTTGTTACCAAGACCTAAGGAAGCAGTTTTATACACACTTTTACTTAGCAAAAAATTCCACCTCCTCAGCCACAGAACAGGTCTGGCCGGGTTGAGAACAAGGTCTGGATTTGGATTTCGTGCTGCGGAAAGCAGCCCCCTTTCTGGTCATCCCCCAGCCCTGATGAATACGACTCCTGCAGACTTCAGGAGATGTTTTTTTCTCCAGTAAAAAGAGCAGATGCCACCAAGCCGGGCTCTCGCAGGCTAAGAGCTGTTTCACACCACAAACAAAGCGTGAAGTCTCTGTAAGGTTTCCTAATTGGCATTTCTGAGCCCAGCCCTGCAGCTGCTCCTCACACCGGCACAGGAGGAGAACCACAGCACGGAGTGGTGAACCAGCATCCACACGGTGACAGTCATGCCAGAGCAGCCTCCTTCTAAGCACTTCCTCGCACATGAGCTTCCAATAAATATGCTATTATCAGCATGAGTTGATTTCAAGACAGCAGACACCAGGCACAGGCACATTTTATAACAAATAGTTACCTGCAGCCCTGCATCTTGCATGTGACCCAGGGAGCTGTGCTCAGAAGTTGCCTCCACACCAGCAGAGCAGACCAGACCTGCTCCGCCTCAGGTGCTGCATGCCTGCTGCTGCCTCCTGGCCACCCGATTATAGCCTCACCTGACCATTCTCCAAATTTCCTCACCTGCACCTCACAATTCTGTGGCTGCTGAGTCCATCAGGCAGGACCCACCACACTCCCAGCACAATCCTGCCCCTGTCCCCTTCCTCCAAGGCTGCCCCCAGAGGCACCCACAGGCTTCTCTTAGCCTAAAAACACACAGTTCCTACCCTGCAGGTACTGAGCGTCTTATTTCTGTATTAAAGAGATTCTTTTTAAGTTGCTGGTATTTACCATGCACCATTACAAAACGCATTATTGTATTCATGTCTTAAGTAGGTCAACTTATAATAAAACGATGATAGAATCGTAGAATGGTTTGGTTAAGGGACCTTAATGATCATCAAGTTCCACCCCCACTGACAGGGACACCTCCCACTGGATCAGGGACTCCCAGCCCCATCCAACCTGGCCTTGAACCCCCACAGGGATGGGGCAGCAATGCTTTCTCTAGGCAGCCTGGGCCAGGGCCTCTCCATCCTCACAGGAAAACATTCCTTCCTAAGATCTCATCTGAGTCTCCCCTCTTTCAGCTTCAAACAATTACCAATGTTCTTTCCTTTCCAATTAGAATTCTCACACAACTTGGAAATACACTTGTGACCCTATTGTGCCAGGAAAGGCACTTAGCAGGTTGGTGTCACTTCTGTGTTTGATTAATTAGCTGCCTCCAGAGTAAAAGGTTTCCTGGGGTTAAGAGGAGAGAGCAGCAGATCTGCTGGTCATCAGGCTGAAGGTTCAGTCAGCAGCAAGAGCCCAAGGCCAGAGCTAATTACTATTTACAGACTCATTTATTAGGACCACTTATCTGATCGCGAAGGAAACGCTGCTGTTTCACAGAAGGAAAGGAGTAAATGCTTTCACCCAGGGCGCTGTCTGGAGTCAGACTGGAGGTGCAGCCCATAATTCACACACAGACCAGGCACACACGCTTGCTCAGAGGGGCTGGCAGGGAAGCGTAGCAGTACATTTATTGCAAGTATCGATTCACATATCATTAGGAACACAGTAGCACTTTAGCACAGGTTGAAAAGTGAATATACCGAGTCACATCAGATGTAAAACAACCATCTGGTGCACTTTTGTACATGCTAAAGGTATTTTTTTTTCTCCCTAGATCCATCCACAACACGTAGTTATGGTGAGTAGCCCTCGCTCAAGCTGGCATTGCTAACAGACTGACCGCTCCCAGCACCAGAGATGATAATAGAGTTTAAAAGAGGAAAAAAAGGGGGAAAGTAAAAAAAAAAATGCATGTGAACCAACAATCACAAGGCTCTGTTTGAGTCCGGCAAGCGAAGCTGTGATTTGGTTTTATCCTGATGGCCAAAATCAGAATACAACGGAAGCCTGCTCCAAGAGAGAGAATTTCCAGCTTTTATTAAGTTTAACAGATAATTGTGGTAATGCTTTAGCAGCAGTCACCGCATGGATCAAAAAAGAGATTTACAATTAATATGAATATACTAGAGTTCTACACTAGTATTACCACAACAACAAAAAAAAATGCTTCTCTAGAGCAGAAAGCTGCTGCTTTCTGCCTAATCTCAAAAGGTGGTTTTAACTTTACAGAGAGTCTCACTATCATATATCCCACAGTTCTTGAGCTGAGATGCTGCAGCACAGGCATCCAAAAATCTCACTCAAATTCCCAGTTTTACATATACTAAGAATAAAATCTAAAAAAAAGAAAATAAAATCATTTCCAGACAACTTCAGTCTCAAATCTCTTAAATCTCTTAATTTTTTCTTAAATCTCTGGATATCAAAACCCTCTAATATTCTTGCTCCTGAGCATAATTAACCCCCCAAAATATCCTTTGAAGTATGCCTGAAATATATTAATAATTTACAAACACGTTTCGGGGCTGGCATTGGTAAGTAAACAACTCTTTGGTAAATAATAACTACTCTGTTCTTTACTCAGTTAGAAAACCTAATTTTCCAATCTAGATTAAATGACTACTTAAATAATTATTTCTTTAACGAATAAGGCTCACGTGGCACAATGCGGAGTGAGATGGATGGATTTAAAAGTAGCAAAACCTGAATATTTTCAGGTTCCAAGTCCTGTTAAAAGTAGGTTCCTGCTTTGGCTCATTCTCTTTTTGTGCTCTTCAGCCAGGCCCGGGAAGCTGAATTGGAACGAGCTTTCTAATTAATTACATTTCCAATAGTTAAAGGCGCCATCAATCTAGGAAATACCGTCCATCGCAAGGATACATTCCATGGCAAATACTGGATTGTACGCTAATAACTACACCAAACCAATTAGTTTAAGGTCGAATTAATACTTTATGGCCGCAGTATTTCCTTAAAACGGCTTGTGCTGTAAAAAACATTGCACTACACATGCTTGTGCGAGTCGGAGATGGCTGCTTGATCCCAAAGGAAACCTAAAGGCACAGGACACTGGGAATGGGAAGGAAAATCCGGTAACGAGCATTGGCATCTGCGTGATTACAAGAATCCAATTTAAAAAACCCGAGTGCCTAAAACTGATATTGCTATCGTTTGCGTACAGGATGTCTTCACTTTGGCTAAAAGATATTACATCACATCCTTTACGATTAGCAGCATTAAATCATCGTCATTTCCAAGGAGAAGTAACGAGGCGTCTGCTTTAGGTTGGGCTTACAGAGCTTTCGGGATTATTTTAAACACGTCCGAGAAATAATCAGATTCTTTTCGATGTCTGTTGCAGTTTTACTCTCCTACTTCCAATTTTTAATCATCTCCCTCGTTAGATCAGTACCCTTAGAACCAATAAATAGTTTGCTATACAATAAATAACGCTCCAGTCAAAGTATTGTACTTACATATAATGTACCACCTGTAATAGGATCCTCAAAATCAATTCCATTTTATATATTTCTGCAGCAAAAATAACATTTCTAGTTAGAAGGAATTACTTACAAACCTAGCAGGATCTACCCGTTTACATGTGTGTAAACAACTTAATAAGGTTTATTATGTTTCCAGAAAAAAAACTAAGCTTTTACAGTAGGTTTTCAGCTAAATGTTATCATAATACGGTAGTAAATATATAACAGTGCTTAGATTTAGCTCCATCACAAATTTTAATTAAAAAAAAAAAAAAGAAGAGTGCCATTATTTACAAAGAGCAGCAGCTTTCCTCTTGCTTCACAAGTGACTGTATCTGTGCGCGAACAGAACGTTAGGGCGAGGCGCTCCAGACGAACCGCAGCTCATGTTGGGTGAGGAGGGTTTCACGATGAGCAGTGAGGGTCCTGGCAATAAATACCTAGAAAGAAGACGACGAATTTAGCAGCGTTTACGGGCAAAGAGGCATTCAAGAGCAAAAAGAATTAATTTCTCGTGTGCCAAACCTTAAAATTGTTGTATGCAAGAAATGAGAATCATAGAATCATAGAACCACCAGGTTGGAAGAGACCCACCGGATCATCGAGTCCAACCATTCCATTAGTAGAAGTGCAGATTCTTATATCATTTACAAACAGAAACCTAGACAAAAAGGGAAATAATATTGTGGCTTTCCCCTTTCTCGAAAAACCAGTTGATTATCTTACAGCTCTGGGGCATAATGGGCAAAAGCTTTACTTCCAGACATATTTTTCCCTTCACAAACTCAGAATATCGTGGTTAACCAGCATGTTGCCATATCCACAGTGTAGGTGTAAAATTTGTGGATATTAATATAAAAACCTGTAACTTTAATCAACTGGAGCTGTGGTGACGCTCCGTTGCTGCAGACATACTGAAATTTAGGATATTAAGGGCTCAGACTCCTCTAGTCTGTGGAATTTATGAATAAACTTCCATTTGGCCTTCAAAGGAACTCAGGAACGGGAGATGAAGTTCTGCTGGACCACCCCTCTCACTGCTTTCCAAACACAAGCTCTAAGCTGCAGAACGTTAAAGTAATCCCATCGGTTTAAATAGTTTTTCATTGGTCACGATGAAAAAATTCTTCAATATTAACATTAAAAGCAATAAAAGCTTCAAGGCTGAAGATTTTTCTAGTCTTAGCTAATCAAGATGACTTTACCGCACATCAGTAGATGTTAAGATTGAATATAATCAATCTTTATGTATTTGTGGCTAATATTCGTCTGCTTGTGCTGCGACCAAACAAACCCAGTTTCTGGTTGGATTTACATTATGTTAGAGAGCCTTAAGAGCCACGTGACAATAACAAATGGGTTCAGCGTGCCAAAGAACCAGTCTGAGATACAGCAAGTAAGCAATTAAGTCATAAAATAAAGCATAACAGATAATAGATCACAGGTTCGCTTGCCACGTGACGTTTAACTCAAAGCCCTCCTAAGAAACAAGGCCTGTAAGATGTTTTTATAAAACGTTTGTAAGTTTATAAACATAATACTTCAAATGACCATTATGAACAGAATTTGGAACCTAAGCAATTTGAAACTTATATTTAATTCTCCACTCAGGACTGTTATTACATTACAGACCATTGACTCCCTCACTTTTAGTAACCCCTGTTGTATCAGGCTGGAGAACTAAACCAGCTAAGGGAGAATCGGGTAAGTGCCAAATAATTTTTTTTTACTATATGATGCTGTTTTGCAAGGTTTGAAAATATATTTCTCTGTAAGACGGAATCACAAAACGTTCAAGGTGTAGGTTTTGGAAATCAACTTTGCAAAACTGTGCAATCCAGTAAATCAGATGGCACTTACCTGACCCTTGGCCGGAGCTGGGCCCCTATAGCATCCCACTGCGAATGTGAAGCCACAAGTATCCTACATGTTAAGATACCTCTAGGAATGCAAATCTGGAATCAGGGACTTTGAGGGATCTGGGAAGGGGAAGAAAGGAAATTTTCAGTTCACTTCATGGAAAGTCTTCGTTGCATCTACTTGGACAGTAAGCAACCAAGACTTTAATGTAGTTTCACACAGAACGTGTATCCCTAATCGTCTTTCAGTGGCACTTCTTCAGTGGGCGAGAGAGATTACAGCAACAGGCTGAACAGGCTGGACCACTGGGCTGAGTCTAACGGCAGGAGGTTTAACACGGCCAAATGCTGGGTCCTGCACTTGGGGCACAACAACCCTATGCAGAGCTACAGACTGGGAGAAGTCTGTCTGGAAACTGCCAGGAGGAGAGGGACCTGGGGGTGTTGGTCGACAGCGACTGAACATGAGCCAGCAGTGTGCCCAGGTGGCCAAGAAGGCCAGTGGTATCTTGGCTTGGATCAGAAACGGTGTGACCAGCAGGTCCAGGGAGGTTCTTCTCCCTCTGNGGACAGGGGACAGGACGAGAGGGAATGGCCTCAAGTTCCACCAGGGGAGATTTAGGCTAGAGATTAGGAGGAAGTTTTTCACAGAAAGGGTAATTGGGCATTGGCAGAGGCTGCCCAGGGAGGTGGTTGATTCACCTTCCCTGGAGGTGCTTAAGGGACGGGTGGACGAGGTGTTTAAGGGACATGGGTTAGTGTTTGATAGGAATGGTTGGACTCGATGATCCGGTGGGTCTCTTCCAACCTGGTGATTCTATGATTCTATGAACAGAAACTCAGGATCAAGGGGAACAGTGGGAGTTTTTCCTTTTTTTAATAACACAGTGATCTAGGCTTAAAGAGAAGCGTAGCGGTAGCGTCACAGACTGAAACCTGCTCTGATATTACCCTTTATACTTCTAACTCAGGAACAGAATATTGAAATGTCTACCTTGTGTTGTCCCAGTGGGTGCTAAACCCCGTCGGGGATCCTCTTGAGTCCGATGAGTATTTGTAAACCACCAGCAGGCAGCGTTTACAAAGCTCCACTATCCGTTGGCAACACTGGAGCTGCTCAGGAGTCACCACCTCCGTGTTTTTACTGAATATGGTTTCCCAAGAGCTCCTGTTACAGAAAAAAGACACAACTTCTTGTTTTCAGTCACAAACTGCAACCCGAGAGCTTTACTGCTTTATCTCGCATTTAAAAATAGAGGAACAAGAGAAAAAACATGCCCTTGCCAGTTTATAGGAAAGTTCTATACGATTTAACACAAACGCTGGCAGATGCTGAGTCCAAAAAAATCAAATTACATAGTTAATCTTCATATGTGAAACGTCCACAGCCATTTTTCATTTGGTCTGTTCTCTAGAGTGTTTATAGGGCCATTACTTAGGTTTAGCACATAAAGATTTACTGTCAAATAACTGTAGATGTGTCTTACAACAGGAATAACAAGAAACACTTATTATTTCTAATAGGCTACCCCCTGAATGCCAATGTGATGGGATGGCAAGGGAATTAATAAAAATAATACATTCTTTCTAAATGTCTACATAGCAAAATAATGATCTTTCACTTTAAGTACATGATGCTAAGAAACTGATATGAAATTAATTTACAGGGGATTAGCATGTGCTCTGCTTCCTTATGCAAATAACAGACAGGTAGAGTCACTTGGTGTAGTCACTCAAACACCACTTCTTACTCCGCGTCGGCATCTGCAATGAAGTTGAACTTACAAAATGGATCTACAGCAGCAGAAACGCAGACTATCAGGCCTTTGTTTTCTTAAAAAGCCATTTCTCTTTCCATAAAAACACCAAATCTGAACAAACCCATGAAAAACAGATATATTTTATCACAGAAGGCAGCAATAGTTCTCTGCATACACCTCAACGCTTCTATTTGGTGCAAAACTCTGACCAGATCACAGCCCGTAACTTCTGTTACAAAGACACTGAGGTCCCCATGAAGACCTTTTTTTTTTTTTTAATCAAAACATTATCCAGTAGCACAGATGGTTTGTAAGCTTGAGGGGTTTTGTTTGTTTATGAAAGGCGCATTTCATAGAGGGAGGAAAATTTGCTGCATCTGGCTTCAACACAACACCCAGGATGATTCAGCCTGGTCCACTGAGACCAGCAGTAGATTTTGCATCCCTGGTGTTGGAAGATTGTCCTTAAAACAACAGCAAAGAACCAGCAAGCTTGCTTCTGCCTAGTGAGATTTTTAAAACTGCACTACGTTAGGATGGAATTATGGACACTAATAACGAAAAGATAACCTGCTTGCAAAAAACTCACTGATTTTTCAGCCTGGCTCCTCAGCCTAGATAACAGGTTCCAGCTGAAACTGTTCAGTTCTCCAGAATTTCCACTGCACATGTAATTGTCAAGTGATGCAAGTATTTCTCATTAATTATTACGCATATAATTAATTTAAGATTGTTTATAAGGCATCGAAACCATTTGACTGTATAAGCAGAATATTTCTACTACCTGAAGAGCAACTATTTGCTTTAATATATTTTTCTAAATATTGTTGCCTCTCTGGGAACTTTCGACATGAATTTTCACAGGGCAATTAATCTGTTGTCTTCATTCCTTCCTCGTGAACTCATGTGATGGTTGATAGAACTTCATCTCACTGCTTTTTAAGTATTGCACTCATTGAGCATATCCCCATAATTATATTCTAATTCAATCCATAAATCTCCACAGCCTCGTGGAAGAAACTCTCCGGTTAAATTCCTCAAGCTCTGGGCTTTGAGGTCTGCGACCACTTTTTCACAGTTAGGAGGGATTTTATCAGTGAAGAATAATATGTGGCCTGTTATATCCACAGTCGATTATGAACACAGTGGTAGATACAGCTGTAATAACAAAGCCCGAGAATTGGAAATATATGTGAGAATTTGAATAAGCTTTCACATAAATGTGCCTGTGCAACCTCCTCCCTGAGCTTCACAGCTTCAGTTCATACTCCGTTACGCTGCAGTCTACAGGGATCAAGCTTCTCTTACCTAGGGGAACTTAATCTGTCACACTATAACTTCACTTTCCATGTATTAAAAAGAAGTCATGGAGTCCCCACCAGATCCAGAAAAGATTATTACACTCAATTGTCCAATATTGTCTATTATGTCTTTTTATAACCATCTGAAGTCAGCTAGTTCTACCAGTTTTCCCTATTTAATTTTAATTATTTATTATACAGTAGGCAGTGGTGGAGTCCCCATCC
>WAAB01005401.1:0-25653 GCA_013389865.1 Piaya cayana
GGGGTTCTGTGGGGCACCAGGGGATCCACAGGGTGCCCAGGGGGTGCCCAGGAGGATCCACGGGGCACCAGGGGGATAGGAATGGTTGGACTCGATGATCCGGTGGGTCTCTTCCAACCTGGTTATTCTGTGAAGGTGCAGAGGAGGAAAACGGAGTGGCTGGGCCTGACAGAATAGCAGTAAGAGAAAGATTTCCCAAAGAAATCCCAGGGTTTATGGAAGTAGGTCAGTATATCTGGATATATGAAGAACATGGATCTGTTGGAACAGGTGCAGAGGAGGAAAGGAGATGATCCAAGGGCTGGAGCACCTCACGTACAAAAAACACTTGAGGGAGTTGGGGTTGTTCAGCCTGGAGACAAGAAGGGTCCAGGGAGACCTTAGAGCAGCTCCAGTACGGAAAGAGCATCCAGAAAAGCTGGGGAGGGTCTCTTGATCAGGAAGCGCAGGGATAGGACAAGGGGAACAGTTCTGAACTGCAAGAAGGGAGGCTGAGATGAAATATTGGGGACAAATGTTCTCCTGTGAGGGTGGGGAGGCCCTGGCCCAGGCTGCCCAGAGCAGGGGTGGCTGCCCCATCCCTGTAGGGGTTCAGGGCCAGGCTGGATGGGGCTTGGAGCCCCTGATCCAGTGGGAGGTGTCCCTGCCCATGGCAGGGGTGGAAGTGGATGGGCTTGGAGGTCCCTTCCACCCAAACCGCTCCATCATTCTAATCTCAAATGTCTCTAACAATTCCTTGTCTCTCTGAGGGCGTTCGTGCAGGTCATGCAGTTCCAGTCCATTATGTCAGAGACAATTTTGCCACAAGGCAGATTTTAAAGTTGCATTAGGAGGATGTAAAACACTGTGGAAAAAACCACAGGCAAAACACACACCATTATTACAATGAAATTCAGAACGCAGACCATTATTTGCAGACCAGTTTGATTAGTGCATTTTGTAATTAATGATCCTGGGCACGATGCCACCGTTTGTCCTGCAACATTTCTGTAAATCCCTAAAGAAAATGGCTGAACGTATTCCAGCAGTTCTCCAACTGCATAATTCTCACTTTAAAAAGTAAAGAGATTCCAATGTTGTTCAACTGCAAAAGTGTTTCAGCTCTGCTTCTCACAGAGAGGTTCCAGTAAATTTAATTCCTCCAAGAGACCGTTTCAACTTCAGAGAAACAGGTCTAAGGCGAAAACCAGAATGGTTTCTCATGCCTTAACCTGTCACAGCATCTGCCATTTCGTTTATGATTTTGGTAACCAGAACCTGTTTAGGAGCCAGCAAACAACATGGAAATGATGTTTTTATTGTATAATACTTACTCTTCACAGAACTATTTGGTAATATCATTAACAACATTTCCTGGGCAGCATCTAATCAGATTTTCCTGATATGAACCTGAGCCCATCTTGAGTTTCAGTGCGAGATTCACGTTTCTCTCAGGGCAGGACAAGAGAACCAACACAACTGATAAAATCACAACTGCTTCACACGCTCTGAAAGCGCCAACCCTGATCCCTTTTATATGAGGAGGGGAAAAAAGCATGATGAAAAGCAAGCACACCTCCCTGAAGACTCAGAAAATTCTAATACTGAACCGTAGTTGAAGAAGCTTCCAGACACGGAGACAACTGCTCAGCAGAGGAAAACATTTTCCAGGAGAAGATTAGAGCCCATGTAACGAGAAATGCTGCCAGAGAACCAACCCATTTCTACCCTTTCACACAGACATTTTGCACAACTCAAATCCATCCTGGAGGTCTTTCTCTATATAAAATAATTACTTGGCTCAGTTCAGGAAATAAAACAATTCTTTTTTTCTAAAATAAAAACCAGGAAAGGGTGAAATTATTTATGTTCTACTTTTAGGTTCAGGTAATTCAAACCACCAATCTGATCTCCCAACAAAAACCTTCACCTTTTCAAATTTCCGTTTGGCATTATGAAGTAATTATTTTTTCCAAACACCAGATATTAAATATAAAATCCTGAGAAAATGAATATCGGAATTCCCCTCTGCAGGAGTACTTGCTCCTTTCCAAGAGCAGCAATCCTTTACGGTTCTCCGAGCTATTTCAATCTATGCAAACTCAGAGATGCCTCATGCTTTGCAGAAATGCTCATTTGTGTCTCAGACCGTCTGCCTCCCCTGCTATTACAGAAAAGGAAAACGATGCAGGAGCCACAGCTCTTATTTATGCAAACCATCCCTGATACTCCTACTACGGAGCATGACAGAAGGAGGAATAAAGGGCAGGTCATGGGATCCACACGCTCACAACAACAACTGTTACTACCGACTAGCTGACTGTCCTCTCTTAGGTGCTCAAGTTCAGATTTTAACGTTGATGTGTGACGAACAAAAATTTTCCTAAAGAGAGAGATCAGTTGTGTCAACGACTGGTACCACTTGGCTGGAGCCTCCGTCTCGGCTGCCAGGTCAAGGACACCAAGCTAATAAAAGCCCTGTTTTATTTGGCAGCCCCGCTGATACCAACAGCTCTGAAGCAGGCGGGTGGTGTTGGCTGAGCTTCCGCGCAGAGTTTCCGTGTGTTTAGGGAAGATGCTTCCAGCCAGCTCATGGCAAATGGAAACGCACAGCGCGTTCAACTCGGATACGCTGCCACGAGGCGGTCTGGGCTTCAGAACAGCCAGAAATATTGTTAGGAAGAGGCTGATCCATCAAAGTACGACTTAAATAAACAAGTGATTCCTTCTGCCTTGACAGTAAATGTAGGGCTGCCTAGGGAAGTGGTTGAGTCACCTTCCCTGGAGGGGTTTAAGGGACGGGTGGGTGAGGTGCTGAGGGACATGGGTTAGAGATTGGTCAGAATGGTTGGACTCAGTGATCTGGTGTGTCCTTTCCAACCTGGTGATTCTATGATTCTATATGGCTGCAGGAAGAGCACTGGTGAAAAAACTGATTCAAATAAAAGCTAAAGATAAGCTCCTTCACCCCACGAAAGAACGCGCGAAGCAGACTAGCTGTAAATTCCAGCCCTGAGCTTAGAGTCACTTCCTAATACAGCAGGACTGGAAAGAGAAATTACAATTTAGCAGTCAAACAAAACCACAAAAAGAAATAGTGGAACGCACAAGTAGGATGTGAATTACAAATGAAGCCGGTTTCCAGATACCGGGTTTCACACATGCTTTTGGTAAATAAAAAATTAAAGTATCAAAAGATGAGAGGTAGGGCTGCAAATAAAAGCAACTCCAAAGTTCAAGAATTCAAACTTCTGCAATTTCAAAGCATTTCTTCCACCTACGTGACAGCAACACTGCAAATATTTGCAAAGGACCTGTTGCTGGCAGCTGTTACAACTGCAGCTACTGAACAAAGAGCCCAACAACATCAGAACAGAAACATGTTTTCCCACTTAGGGCATCTCAGTTTTGTACCAAAAAAAAAAAAAAATCAACGTGTTACTGTGGAAGACTGAGGTTTTTTTCCCTATTTTACATAGGGTCACCTCTGAGACAGAAATGAGGTGTTTTCACTGCTGCTTAAAATGGAAGAGCATGTTCTGTAGAGGAAAACCAAAAGGGAAGAAAGAAAATATCATCACACGAGCTAACACTCAGCTCAGGCATAACGGTTAGAAACTCCAGTAAATAAATAACAGTCAAGCAGCACGTCAGCATTATCTGTGGAGTGAAACACAGCACATCTGGCACAGCAGGGCCCTCAAGGACACTGCTGATTCAGTACAGCCCCGAGAACAAAAGAACTGGCTCTTGACTCCCCCTTACCCCTTTACACGGCATCTGAGTGAGGGCTGGTGGTCTCCCACTCACAGATATCCAAAATATCTGCTGCTCTCCACTGTGTTTCAAACGTAAGTAAGCCCCAAGAAAGCAGCAAACGTCAATCTTTTCCACGGTTTGTATATAAATAGCTGACAAGCGTGCCTTTGCCTGGTAGATAAAAGCCATCAAAACCCACAAAGAATATGTTGAGAGGGGTACAAGAATCAGCACATCAACTCTGAAAGACACCGCTAGAGAGGCTCCTAAAAAACTTTTAGGCTTCTTCATACAATTGTCTCGTCTAAAAGAATATAAAACACGTTGGTGCAGCATATCCACTTCTTAGCACTTGGCTTTTGTGTCTTAGTAATGCTGGTTTTCAACACAGCTGGTCCTGACTAAACAGATTTAAAGATTCATCAATCCCAAGCCTATAAAGGATTATTGTGATTATCCAGCCTGGCCTCCTGCAGGGCACATGCCACAGAAACTCGCTCCCAGGCTGCTCTAACAGACTTCCTCTAAGATAATGTGGCAACAGATCATTCCAAACACAAGCCAGTCTTGTTTGAAAGATATTAGTAATAAGGAAGCGACTGCTTTCCATGATTAATGTACTGTTAATTACCCAAATTATTAAAATGTGGCTTCGTTTCTGGTCTGAATTTGCATGGCTTTGGTTTGTAGATACTGGGCTTTGTCCTACAGACAGGAATGACAGATTGAGACAGATTTTTGATAGCTCACCTCAATCAGCAATCACCTACCCAAAACCTTTCTCCATGAAATCATTCGTAGGTCATAAATGGACAAGCTCCTCACCGGGCTTCTATAGTTTGTCTGAATAAACGTACACAGTAATGTCTTACCCCTGTTATTTGTCAGGATTCTCCTTGATTTTATGTATTTACCTATCACACGAGGTCTGACACCAAAAACCTGTGACTAATCCTTGGGAATGAAGAGTGGGAAGGGAGAGACAAAGAAAAATGGTGATAGAATGTGTTCTGACTTGTCACAGCAAGACAGGGGTCAGCTCGATTGCTTCACTCGGTATAGAATTATAGAATCATCAGGTTGGAAGAGACCCACCGGATCATTGAGTCCAACCATTCCTATCAAAAATGACGTATGAGTGGACATGGCTTCAAATAGAGATGTTTCCTCACCATGGGTTGGAAAATATCAGTGTACGAGAGTGAACCGTAAGCGAACATCAAGCTTCTTGTGAAAATGAACAACCCACAATGGCAACTTTCAATTTATTGACTGAGGTTGATGGTGAAGAGATTCCAGAGACCCAGGCAGCGCTCAGTGGAACTCGTTTTTTGTCAGTAGAAGAAATGAAGGCAAAACCAACAGAGATCCTCAACAGCCTTTCAGAAAATGCTTTGGAACACTGGCAGCACCGTGTCAGCTCAGAAGGAAACTAGTTTGAAGGTGATCATAGTTGATTTTCTTAATTTGTTAAATAAAATGTTACAGGTAGAGTCTTATTTGTTTTGTGTTAGACTTTGTACGCCAAGAACGCACAGACAAAACACGTAATTCTTTAA
Source organism: Piaya cayana (assembly GCA_013389865.1). Taxonomy (NCBI): domain Eukaryota; kingdom Metazoa; phylum Chordata; class Aves; order Cuculiformes; family Coccyzidae; genus Piaya; species Piaya cayana. Next base: position 5,298 of record WAAB01005401.1, read on the forward strand.
AGCAATAATGAAAATATCCAGAAGACGTGATATATTCTTAAGATTTGGTATGACTGTCCAGCTGTTTAGTCTAGAAATGACAGAGATTAGGAAATCAATTTAAACCAAAAACTTTCATGAAAGAAGAACGGAATAATCTTTCCTCCTTCTCCACAGCAAGTGGGATGAGAAATAACAAGCAGTGAGGAGATTCAGCATAGGCTTAAGGAGTCTTTAACAGTACTGAACTTTCAGAAGTTGCAAAATACGCACTGTTAGACCTTTTTTTTTTTTTTATAACAGGAAAGACATGTTAAAAATGCCGTAGTTAGAAATTGGCTGGATAGATATAGCACGTGTTCCCTGGGAGATGCACCCTGCCTCTCCCAGGCCAATCAACTTTTCTGTCCTCAAGAAAAGATAAAGAACCTCAAGGACTATTCTGGGTCCTCCCCTCCTGCTCTCTGTTCCCGCTCCTATCAACCCTTCCTTGCAAAAATCAAGCACTGCTCATCCCCTCCGAATCCTCCCAGCTTTTCCACTTCTACAGGGAAGAGGACATTGAGGAACCAGCAGCAATTGCTCCACAATCACCTCATTTAGTCTATACAGAGAAATTTTCAATTACCGTCCTCCTCTGCGCCCCCAGATGTTCCCCTGCCTGTCAAGGCAAGACTCTTACCCTCTCAGCTACCAGAATCAAGGAGGAGGCTGCTGCTCCATTGGTTACCCCTAACAATGTTTCATCACGTTAAGTTCCACCGCACCCCGGGACACAAACACCATCTGTAGGTCCTTTCTATATTTGGATCGATTAGAATAGACGCTGCTCAAACGAGCCAAGTATCTGACAGACACCGTATCATTTCTGAACTAATCAGTATTTAACTCTCTGCTTCTGCATAATCAGCAAATTTTATGAAACTGAGCCAATTTCTTCTGATTCCTATTATGAGGATAGTGAATAACAGAGAGACAAGAGCAGCTCCCTGCAGGCCCTATTAGGAGCAGCGCATCAGAAAAACAAATCTCCATTTTCAACTGCTTTGTTATCACTTCATCTGTTTCCAAACCATCTAGTAAATGCTATATTTAATTCTGTACTGTTAATTTCTTTAATCACAGTGGCAAGACAGGGTTAGTTAATGCCTGCAGAAGTCCTGCAGTTGCTTTTAACTTTATCAATGCAACTTGAGTTCGGATTTATGAATGCAGGGGGTTCTACCTCTGACGCAGTCAACAGTTTCTGAAGAGAAGGGCAGTGCCAGAAAACAGAGAAACTCAGCTGTGAAGTTTTAAGATTTGAGATCAGAAAAGATATTTGGCGTGGGACAGCCAGGGTGCATCTCCTGGAGAACATGTGCTATAAGCCACGTTAGAGAGATATGGACTGGACAAAGGGACTGGCAGTCTAATAGAATCTGCTTTGTGGAAGAGGTTGTACTGGAGACCCCAAGGCCTGGAAAGGTTTAAGGTGTGGGTGGACGAGGTGCTGAGGGACATGGTTTAATGTTTGATAGGAATGGTTGGACTCCATGATCTGGTAGGTCTCTTCCAACCTGGTGATTCTATGATTCTAAGAAGCTCCTTCTAACGTACAGTGTTCTACAACCGCAGCACTAAAACCCTTCATGAGCCACAACAAGATCCTTTGCCTGGTTCTGTCTGATTTTTTCAGCCAAAACTCTGCGATGGAGATAAGCACAGCAATAATCAAGTTCCACAACAAAGGAGTTTGCAATAAGCAACATAATAACCCTGCCTTTATGCTGCTGGCAATAGTTTAATAACTCCTTTTATTAGCAACCCCTCATTCATTACATTAAAGCATAACACACTGGCAGCGCAGCCAGTTTAATCCACCAGAAACACAAGCTGCTGCAAAAGAGCAAGTAGTCTCAAACCCCCTCGCTGTCTGAACCTATTGTCTCCTCTCCACGCACCCCGACTGGCAGGCGTACAGCGAGCCCCATCGAGAAGCCAGCCTGGCAGCAAACAGCAACAGAATTAAAGATGGTTAGCGTTCAGCCAGCTAATTCCCCAGCTCCCAGGCACACAGACACGAGCGTATGCAGAGGAGCAATAAGCAGTGCACATTATGAAGTTTGGCTTCTCAGAGCTCATTCCTGTCTGAATTACCTTCTGCTTCACAATATGGATCAAATTGCACTGCAGTCCTTCCTATGGCATGAGCAACAGAATAATTTTTTTTCCCCCTCTACAGAGCCACTTATTTCCAAGAAAATTCTTTTTTTTGGTTGGACTGAGTTAGAATTGGTGAAGAGATTAAAGAATAGCAAGGCAGAGGGGTAAAAGAATGATGGAAAGGGGAGTCTGGAGCATTCCACAGGACACCCACGCAAAGATGATGGAGCCAAAATCAACCAGATTGACCTGAGGGCCTGTAATAAAAGATGGTTCATAAGGTCCAGCTTTCTGAACCAGGAAACAGATGAAAACATGCTACCGTTTCATCACAATAAAGACCAGTATCTGCATCACTGGGACTGACTGGGAGTAACCAACAAGGAACCAGGGAAATGGAGATGGAAACTAATGAGACACTCAGACTGCGATCCTGAAACAGTGAGATCGAATTATATTTTTGAACTATTTCCAATATCCTGTATCTATCGAGGGATTCAGCAGATGGACCAGGAATGCCCAAGATCAAGAGTTTCTGTCACCACATACATTGAAATGAAAGGAAGATGCTAGAAATATCTGTATACAAGGTACTTAAAGTTATCTGGTTGTAACAAAAAAGCCAGCATGGTGGTTAGGGTCTTAGAATCATAGAATCACCAGGTTGGAAGAGATCCATCGGATCACCGAGTCCAACCATTCCCATCTTATTTTCTTCTTCCACCATTTCCAGTCTATAAATATCCCATAACTAATGTTTTTATTTACAGTAATTCTATTAACCCCATTAACTCTATTAATAATGTTCATGAAACTCTGCCATACGCCTGTTTCTTTGCAGTTTCCTTCTCATTAGTAAACACACAGCAATGTTAAAAAGAAACCTCTGCAAATGTTCTTTCCCAGTTACCCCAGAAAATAAGTTAACTTTCTTTTAGTATTAGGAGCTAGCATTCTGTGCTTAATTTTAGAAACTCATTAAATCCTCTGTGAACAGGTTTCCAAGCATGTCCCCATAATAAGAAAATAACAAGCCCATTTGACTGTATCAGTGAAACCCTTTGCTATCAGGAGATGCTCACTAGGCAGAAATCTCATCCGCAGGGACGCTGCGGGAGCTTATCAGGCTGAGGAAGGTAACGGGCCCCGTGCACTCCAAATTAAACTGGAGCTATTCAGGTCAAACCAAAAATTCTGAGACCAAAAACGTTACTACCTCACTCCCTAAAAATGGTAACTCGGTGGTGCTTCAGCGTGCGCTCTGCAGGACAGTTCAGATTTGTAGGTCATATATAGAGGAAAAAAGATGTTATTACTATTCCCTCAAGTTGTGAGGCTATTGGGATGACGGAGGAAGATACGGATGGATTCTCAAAATAAAATGACTGCCTTCAACCCTGTAGTGGCCTACCCTGACTCAAAAAAAAAAATTGATGCTGTCAGTAATAACACGTGGATAAGGAGTAAGGGTTTTAAACTAAGGAGGGGTAGGGGAGATTTAGACTGGCTTAGCAGCGAGGTCCTGGCCCAGGGAGGTGGTGGCTGCCCCATCCCTGGAAATATCCCAGGTGGGGCTGGATGGGGTTTGGAGCGAGCCGATGCAGCTGGAGACATCCCTGCTCACTGCAGAGGGGCTGGACTGGAGCAGCTGTAAAGGTCCCTTCCAACCCAAAGCATTCGATCATTCTACGATAAGTAACGACCACTAACGGTACTTTAATTATTGTGCTAGAGAACACTGACACTATCTGCACCTGTACACAATAAACTGAGCTTAGGCTAATTAATAAAATGAACTTGTTGAGTATTTTCTTAAATCTAGGAAAGACTAACAGTAACACAATAATTATAACTTACATCTTCAATAAACATCAATGTAACAGTTCTATTAAAAGCTATTAACTACTGGATTAAATGTAAGAGAAGCTCAGACTCCCCCTCATCAGCTGTCGAGTGCCAGCACAGGAACGTGCAGCTCCGCAGCCTGGTCCCGCGCTGCCCTCAGCCGCTGCCCGCAAGGTCAGGGAGGGAATGGGGAACAGGAGGGAGACAAACCCCTTCCAGCCCAAGGCAGTGGGAAGGCTGCAAAGGTATCAAAGCTCAGCGTCCCTCTCCTGGAGGGATGCAATCCAGCTCCATCTCTGAATGCCTGCTCCTACACAGACGATGGAGCCAGCATTCATTAATTCCTCATCACCTCCCTGAAAGAATAAACTGAAATCTGCTCCATCAGGCACAGTTTCATTTAGATCAAACAGCTAATGCTGAATTGGTAAAGAATATAAAAGATACCACTATTTTCCCTGCAATGTAAAGGTCTCTGAATTCAGACTACTGCCATTTTACTGAAATAAAAACCCCAGCCCCTTCAGACAAAGACCTTGGGACTCATTATCTTGGAAATTTAGAATCATAGAATCATCAGGCTGGAAGAGACCCACCGGATCATCGAGTCCAACCGTTCCTATCAAACACTAGAATCATAGAATCACCAGGCTGGAAGAGACCCACCGGATCATCACAGAATCACCGGGTTGGAAGAGACCCACCGGATCATCGAGTCCAACCACTCCCACAAAACACTAAACCATGTCCCTCAGGACCCCATCCACCCGTAACTTAAACACCTCCAGGGAAGGCGAATCAACCACCTCCCTGGGCAGCATATTCCAGTGCCTAAAGTCCAACCATTCCTATCAAACACTAACCCGTGTCCCTCAGCACCTCGTCCACCCATGCCTTAAACACTTCCTTAAACACCTTCATTTATGTGAAGTCCTTTTGGCTCATGGACATTCCAAAATTCACACTCAGCTCTGCAAACCCTGGGAAAAGACAGAATTAATACCAGTTATATGAGCCCCAGCCTTGCGACAAGTCATGCCATCTTAACCACCAAGTGGAAAGACTTAGAGCAAAAGAGTGGGCTTGAAACACTGATTTTAAAAAGTAAATAAACTTCCGTGCACCCAATGCTGCTGCTTTGCCCCTCACCTCTAGCATGAGGGCTCCCCAACTTCCTGCATCCCCATCCCTGCTGGCTCATCACCCACAGAGCCTCCCTGAGTCGCCCTCGTGTGAGGTGCAGCCTTGGCCGAGTCATCCCCGTGGTCCTTCAGTGTTTCCCCACCGAGGCTCTACAGCACCAGTAGCTTTTGTGTTGAAAGCAAACAAATCAGAGACCCCAGCAGCAGGAAGCTGATACAGAGGGATCTGCACATCAGTGACTATTATCAGAAAATAATACAGTCCTACTCCCGATTTATCTCTTCCATTATTTCTCTGTAATACACGCCGGATCTCATCTGAGCACATTGGGGCTGGAGCTACTCGTGGCACTGAGCACTGGCACTAAAAAGAAATGGGTATTTGTTTTATAAGCCATTGGGGTGCCCTGAAATGATTTATCTTTTGGAATCAACTCCTCCTCTCATCTGATGGATTTATTTATTTTTTCCTCAAAGGCAGTGCGCTATTTTTAGGGGAAATGTACACTCATAAAGCATCTTCACTGCCTGCAGAAGCTGCTGCTCTACTGTAGAGTGATAACAGCTAAAGACTTTGACTTCAAACCTGGCAATCAGTATTTTTTTATATTTAATCAATATTTTATGACTAAACCCAAGGCTATATCCATGAAAAATCAGCTAGCACAACTCTCTGCTTGTAAATTAAAAATGAAACAAAACCGCTATGAAATTTATAGGCAAGCGAATACAAAAAATGTGAGAAGTTACGGTTCTTCTGCAGAAACCTCTCCCCATTTATTTTTTTTCCTTGTGTTCCTTCTATTTTAAGCAATCTTTACGTGTAAAACATGGTATGACAACTTCTATTAAACAAGAAAACCTGAGGAAACAGGCAGAATTTCTGAAAGGAGGGCATTTCTCCCAAGGCCATGAACAGCTCAAAACTGAGATGAAACTCCTTCANCACTATCTGCACCTGTACACAATAAACTGAGCTTAGGTTAATTAACAAAATGAACTTGTTGAGTATTTTCTTAAATCAAGGAAAGACTATACGATAATTATAACTTACATCTTCAATAAACATCAATGTAACAGTTCTATTAAAAGCTATTAACTACTGGATTAAATGTAAGAGAAGCTCAGACTCCCCCTCATCAGCTGTCGAGTGCCAGCACAGGAACGTGCAGCTCCGCAGCCTGGTCCCGCGCTGCCCTCAGCCGCTGCCCGCAAGGTCAGGGAGGGAATGGGGAACAGGAGGGAGACAAACCCCTTCCAGCCTAAGGCAGCAGGGAAGGCTGCAAAGGTATCAAAGCTCAGCGTCCCTCTCCTGGAGGGATGCAATCCAGCTCCATCTCTGAATGCCTGCTCCTACACAGACGATGGAGCCAGCATTCATTAATTCCTCATCACCTCCCTGAAAGAATAAACTGAAATCTGCTCCATCAGGCACAGTTTCATTTAGATCAAACAGCTAATGCTGAATTGGTAAAGAATATAAAAGATACCACTATTTTCCCCTGCAATGTAAAGGTCTCTGAATTCAGACTACTGCCATTTTACTGAAATGAAGACCCCAGCCCCTTCAGACAAAGAACTTGGGACTCAGGATCTTGCAAATTTAGAATCATAGAATCATCAGGCTGGAAGAGACCCACCAGATCATTGAGTCCAACCATTCCTATCAAACACTAGAGTCATAGAATCATCAGGCTGGAAGAGACCCACCGGATCATCAAGTCCAACTGTTCCCATCAATCACTAACCCATGTCCCTCAGCACCTCGTTCATCCGTGCCTTAAACACCGCCTTAAACACCTCCTTGAACACCTTAATTTATGTGAAGTCCTTTTGGCTCATGGACATTCCAAAATTCACACTCAGCTCTGCAAACCCTGGGAAAAGACAGAATTAATACCAGTTATATGAGCCCCAGCCTTGCGACAAGTCATGCCATCTTAACCACCAAGTGGAAAGACTTAGAGCAAAAGAGTGGGCTTGAAACACTGATTTTAAAAAGTAAATAAACTTCCGTGCACCCAATGCTGCTGCTTTGCCCCTCACCTCTAGCATGAGGGCCCCCCAACTTCCCACATCCCCGTCCCTGCTGGCTCAGCACCCACAGAGCCTCCCTGAGCCGCCGCCTTGGCTGAGTCGTCCCCGTGGCCCTTCAGCACTTCCCCACCGAGGCTCTACACACCAGCAGCTTTTGTGTTGAAGGCAAACAAATCAGAGACCCCAGCAGCAGGAAGCTGATACAGAGGGATCTGCACATCAGTGACTATTATCAGAAAATAACACAGTCCTACTCCCGCTTTATCTCTTCCATTATTTCCCTGTAATACACGCCGGATCTCATCTGAGCACATCAGGGCTGGAGCTACTCGTGGCACTGAGCACTGGCACTAAAAAGAAATGGGTATTTGTTTTATAAGCCATTGGGGTGCCCTGAAATGATTTATCTTTTGGAATCAACTCCTCCTCTCATCTGATGGATTTATTTATTTTTTCCTCAAAGGCAGTGCGCTATTTTTAGGGGAAATGTACACTCATAAAGCATCTTCACTGCCTGCAGAAGCTGCTGCTCTACTGTAGAGTGATAACAGCTAAAGACTTTGACTTCAAACCTGGCAATCAGTATTTTTTAATATTTAATCAATACTTTATGACTAAACCCAAGGCTATATCCATGAAAAATCAGCTAGCACAACTCTCTGCTTGTAAATTAAAAATGAAACAAAACCGCTATGAAATTTATAGGCAAGTGAATACAAAAAATGTGAGAAGTTACGGTTCTTCTGCAGAAACCTCTCCCCATTTATTTTTTTTCCTTGTGTTCCTTCTATTTTAAGCAATCTTTACGTGTAAAACATGGTATGACAACTTCTATTAAACAAGAAAACCTGAGGAAACAGGCAGAATTTCTGAAAGGAGGGCATTTCTCCCAAGGCCATGAACAGCTCAAAACTGAGATGAAACTCCTTCATAGAAATACACGAGTGTTTTCCAAAGACAAAATTTATATTTCTTTCCCAGCACAGGGGTGATCAGATTTGGCAGGTCAGTGCCCCAGCGCTCTCCATCACTCCAGCCACATGGTTTTTAGTACGTCTGTGCACACGCTGATTATCTAACCCTGATTTTCTACCCCTCCCAACCACAAAACTTTGTTACCTCCCCTTATGAACTGCATATAATGATGTTATTGAGATGAATAGTCAAATTACAAGAATGATGATTGTTACGTATTATTTACCTTCTCCTCTGTGTCTTTTAAGGACAGCAACAGCAGAAAGTAAAATAAATCAGGATAAGACTTGAAGGACGCTTGGTAGTGCAGACAACTGTGCTGCACAGGCTGCCAATAGGACAGATGTTCTTTGCTTTTCTATTAAAAAAAAAAGTATCTGTCTTCTATGAAATGAAATCCAACAAACTGTCTTTTTAGTTGCGATAAATACCCACTAGGGATGATCAGTCGCTTTCCTCTAGGCGTGCACACAAGCTCGCTCACTCCAAAAGAAACAGATTGCCAGGTTCTCCCCTACCCCTTTTTTTCCCCCCTCTCTTCTCTAATTTGCTGCTCTTCAAAACTAAAACACCACCAAAACAAACCGCAATGTTTCCTCAAAATACATCTTTGGGAAACTAAAATCAAACCACACTGGCATTCGCCTCTATTTCAAACATGGTTCTGTCACAATATCAGATTTGGAACAACCCGGGTGAGTCTCTCCAGTTACAGATCACAGATTCGTGGGATGGTTCGTGTTGGAAGGGGCCTTAAAGCCCATCCAGTCCCACCTGCCCTGGGCAGGGACACCTGCCACTGGATCAGGGGCTCCCAGCCCCATCCAACCTGGCCTTGAACCCCTCCAGGGATGGGGCAGCCACCTCTGCTCTGGGCAATCAGGGCCTCCCCACCCTCACAGGAGAACATTTCTACCCAAGATCTCATCTCCATCTCCCCTCTTTCAACTCAAACAAGAAACTCTGAAACTCCTGTCTGGATTTTTCGATTAAAATCTTCTTTCCCTGGTCTAATGTAATTAAGCGTTCAGCGTGTTTACAGTACAAAAGAAACACTTTGAAAGCGTTCCCAGGTCAGCCACTGATTTCCCCTGGTTCCTTGCTGGTTGGCTGCTCACAGCCAGGCTTAACCTAAAACTCAGTAAAATCAAATCCCCATGTTTTAATATTCCACGTGCACTTCACATCGATACTGTGACACTGTTTGCAGCACGTGCTAGAAGCTCTCCATGAACTACAAGCCAGCTAATACTCCAAAAATTTAGAATTAATCACAGAAAAACCCTCTAAATCCCCCTCACCCCTAATTTGCTATGAACTTCAGTATCGGAAAAGCAGTTATTCTCTGCTATTTACAGAAATAGAAGCACAGATTCTGACCCCCCCCTTGCAATGACTAAACAGCATTTCTCCTACAAAGCAATTATAAAACCGCCCCGCACAGAGCTTGTCTCAGCACCACTTGCCAAGGACACCAGAAGGTGACTTACATTTTAAAAATAAAGGCAGAATAAAATGTATTACAATCTCCATGGAAACTCAAAACATACCCTCCTCCCATACAGCCCGACTAATACTTCGTACGTTTTGTTTTAGAGTCAACCTTTTGTTGGTTTGAAAAATACATAAGGACTGTCTAGTTGATCCTAATAATTTTAACGATATCGTAGGTCTGCATGTGGAAGGAAATGAGAGGTGACATGCGCTGCATATTTTGTTCCTTGTTATATCATTCTTTAAATCCAATAAACTAGCTGCAAGTTCTGTGGGTCTTCAAAGGAAAGTAACTTTCAAACCAATTATTGTAATTTTAAAAAAAAATTCTAGTGATGTAATACTTGCTCACAAACTAATCTTGTTTTATTCCCCCAAAAACTTAGGCCTACTTCCAACTCCTTAAAGCTCAGACTTCCACAAATCACTATGAGAGAGCGACTGCATTAAATCTCTTAAAAATAGGGAAGGAGAAAATAATAATAATCATGGGAATCCTTTATAATCATAAAATATGAAGCACTTGTGCTGACGTTCAGCACGTTAGCACTAATGGGGAGATGCACCAGAAGGGACTGCATTTTATGGCGGTGACCTAATAAATATTAAGTGTAGTTTCTACAAGGACTGTTCCTACTTTCTCTACAAGAAATGTAGAGATCATGACACCCGTGACAGGCCTCCAAGAAACCACAGCCAGTAAATTTATGCAAATGCGAGTCCCAGTTTAACAGAGCATGAGAAGGACTTTCAGTCAGCTTCCCAAAGACGTATCTGAGCAGCGTAAACACCTACAATTTCAGCTACAGAACCTTCTAACTGCCTGAGGTAATGTGTAAACATAAATGTGATACTTGTACTTTATTCTGGTGCCCACACTTTAAGAAAGACGTGGATAGACTGGAGCAGGTCCAGAGAACAGCCATGAAGATTATCAGAGGGCTGATAAATCATAGAATCATAGAATAACAGGTTGGAAGAGACCCACCGGATCATCGAGTCCAACCGTTCCCACCAACCTCTAACCCATGTCCCTCAGCACCTCGTCCACCTGCACCTTAAACCCCTCCAGGGAAGGTGACTCAACNGATTAAGCTCATAAGAAATCAGACACCTTCCTACCACACCATTCCGCTTGAGGAACAGAAGAACTAGATGCTACTGGAAGTGAAGATATTTACTTCTAGTTTCCCTTTTATTATTTCATAATACTGTCGGTTGCCTCAATATCCAAGTTCCTGGCCACCCCATGAAGATCCATCCTTCACTCCAAACATATAAAGATATAAAAAGATCCATAAAACCACCAAGTGTTAGAACACAGGACTGGGGATAATGACAGGGTAATTTTGAGTCTATTAGAGCTGGGGTCAGATGAGCTGTTAAGATTCTTCTTAGATGTCTCTTCACAGCGCCTGAAAAATGACCCCAAAGGAATCCCCTATTTGCAGGTAACCTTGAAAATGCCTCAGAAAAAGGGAACAGGACCACATCTACGTGCAGTATCATCCCTGTCTCAGTACAAATACTCTGTCTTTCCAGGAGTTTGCTTGCACAGAGAGGTAGGCAGGTATGAAACATGCTTAGCTTTGACTTGAAGGAATTCTGTTCCTTGGAGGGAGACCTCCCCAGGCAGATCTCAGAGCAGCATGTCTGGCTTAGACCATAACACTGTAGCAGCTGATCCATCTTTTATCAGGTACGAAGCGAAGGCAACTCACTAAATACAGATGTCTCATAATTACTCCACTACAAGAGTAAATTCCATTAGTGATGCAGTGAATGGCATTTTAAGATGAGTTTTGAATGAATGCTTCTATTTTCAAGACACCCTGAACAGGTTAACTGTACCAGGTCCTTTCACCTTGATAGGATCCTCAAAAGACTTAAAAAGAGCCAAAAGGAAATTTGTTCAGATTCAGTCGGCAAAAACACCGTCTATTCTGTGCACCATTAGGTCTTAGTCCACACTCTTCCCCCTTCTCCCCTTCTGCACAGAAGTAGCAAATTACCTTTATTGATCTGAGCACACTCTAAACTTGGCAATTATGTCATGTGCTATTCAACAGAAATAGCCCTCACATCACATCTTAAACTCAGAGGGATTTCTTTTTACTGTTAAAATAGCTGTGATGCTCCAGCTGTGGGTTTCGGTGATCTCTCTAGCTGACTTAACCACTCATGGGAGCCTCGTTTGACCTAATTAACTAAAGCTCGCAGAGAACCGCTGATCCTTTATTTAGAAGTAGTATAAAAATAACAAATCTTATCAACACATACAGGGTAAGAGAGAAAGTTATCTACCTTATTGGTATTATTGTGCTGTCTCAACTCAGCATCCAGTGTTTACACGGTGCTGATTTTAAACACTCCATCCCTGTGAACTCCCTCCCACAGGTTCTGTACAAAGGCAGCGAAAGCAGGAAAACCCAAACCAAGCAGGTTAAATAGAACGGTGACCCTTTCTGACAGAAAGTAGTTGCTGTTTCTCTGCTCATCCTCACAGCCTGGATAGAGGCAGACCAGAAAGCTAAGAACAGCTTTTATTTTCCAGTGTCACCATACTCTTATGTATCTGCACACAGGCTATAAGCAAACAGGCTGGAAATGTGCTCTTTTCATCAAATTACAGAATGATTTGGGGTGGAAAGGACTCAAAGTCCATCCAGTCCAACCCCTGCAGTGAGCATCAACATCTTCAACTGGACCAGGTTGCTTAGAGTCCCACCCAACCTGACCTGGGATGTTTCCAGGGTTGGTGCCTCCACAACTTCTCTGGGCAACCTGGGCCAGCGTTTCATCATCCTCATCAGAAAACAATTCTTCTATCTAGTCTGAATCTTCCTTCTTTAAATTTTCTTGTCCCGCCGCAACAGGCCTGGCCAAAAAGTCTGTCCCCAGAACCACCGAATAATCTTAAAAATTTAGTAACTTTAAATTAGTAAACTCCTAATCCTGATTACTCAGTAGCAAAACAAGGTGATTTTCAGAGAGGCACAGAGCTTTTAACTAGGTTATCGTTACTGCTACCAAAACCACCCAATATGAGTAACAAATTCTGGCAGCTTCCATACCAGTATTATTTACATCCCTTTCCAACCGGAGAGAAATCTCTCGCATTTTCAAAAATCTTATTGCTTTGTTAGCCTTAAAGGGTTATAATATCAGAATTCAACTACTCAGAGCATAATATGACACTACAGTAAAGCAAAGAACACACCAGAGCGCTATTTCAAACTCATTTTAGGCGCAGCCTTTCCTTCCAGAACTCATTGCACACAAATTCCACAGTATCAGCCTCCAGCTCTACCAAGACCATCACTCGGGGTTTATCTTGATAGCAAAAATCACAAGAATGTCACAGCCCGTGTAGCACCGTGAGCTCAGGCTAATCTTCCCAACAGCGATTTCACAGACCTACACGCTGAAGTCGCTCCACAGCTCTCAACTCCAACCTGATCAAGTTTCCCCAGGCACAGCTCCTCCTTGGCATCAGCACGGACTCTCCCTGGGCAGAGGGATCCCACACAAGGTCATTTTCTACCGCTGCCTCTTGTTTTGTGCTTCGCTTTGCTCTCCCATTTATCACCGCTCTCCTTCCCTCTCCAGTTTTTTTTTCAGCGGAGGTATTTTATCTCGGAACAACAGAGCACCCAGGCAGTGCGTTAATTGCTCCAGGCTTACTGGGCATTGCAGTCCAGTTCCTAGTGTTTAACTGAAAGGTAATTACAAACCTGACCATGAATCTCAGTGATGTTGCCACAGCAATTTCTTGGAATTTTTCACTGATATAAATTTGGTCTTTCACACTAGAATTCAAGTAAGAAGTTGGCCAAAAAAGCATGGAATGAACATTTCAGCCTATTCAGAGACGTTTGCTGTAGTTTTTGTTTGGCAGCTGCCTCACAGTGCAATATTACTGAGGAACAAAGCACCTACTGTCACCACTTACAGGTACCAGCCTGCTGAAAACATCTGCAGTAACAACCAGCATTTCAGCTTTAGCTGCTGTAAGCTGACTGGGCACAGCAGCACGATAAACAACAGGAATTAGATTCCTTGAATTATTTGTCTTACAGTCTGGGAATAATAAGAAATATTCTGCTGGTGCTGATCCAACACAAGCAAGTATTTCAATTTAGTCTCCTAATACATTTTAGGATATAATTTACAGCGTAGCTTCTAGCCTAAAAAACGATTATAAAATCCTAGTCCCAGCCCTGCCAGACCCATGTGTGCCCCTCTCTACACTTCCTCAAGCTTCAGGTCTGCAGTTTGTAAGTGGTACAAACTTCTCTTATCCACCTGAACAATTCACTGATTATTTCTATATTAGCAAATAATTTGGATCAGGTTGTTTTTGTTGTTTTGTAGTGGGTGTTTTGTTTGGTTTTTGGGGTGTTTCAGGGGGCAGGAGTCGATAAGCTCTGGAGAAACCCACCACAAACCAATCCATTCCCTATTCCCAAGCGCTGCCAGTTTCTTGTCATGGAAGAGATGTCTCCTTCCAAAGTTCTATGAAAACACTAAATTCTTTCCCCTGTTATTTAAGAATTCAATAATATCATGTGCAATGTTGTAATAAGTATAATGAGTTAGAAGAGAAAGGAGTCCCAGAAAGAAAATCACTAAGTGAAAGTTTGTGGCTTTCTCTCTCTCCCCTCAAGGAACTCATTTTAACAATAAAAAAGAAATAGATTAGTAGAAAGGAAGTGTAATGCGTTTGTCGGTAAAACAATTCCCCTTTCTCAAATTCAGTATCATTGCTAGTGTTACTGCTGTTGTCTTCACCTGACGCTGGGGAGAGAGAAAATCTTACAGGAAGAAAACAAAAACTATCGCTTTAGTCACATACACCAGAGAGGTTAACTATTTGAGACGGAAAAACAAAGAGTACTAGGTGGAAGTTTGTACACCATGTGCTGCGCCTCCTCCCCAGTCAGAAAGTTTCTTCAGAGGCATCTGATCCCCACTGAGGGTGTGGGAGCAACAGAAGGAAAACTAATTTCAGAAGAGAGTTGATTGCTTTTTGAAGGGAGCACAGAACATGGCTGGTTATGCTGGAGATACGCTACACATTTAATTGGATCTTTCCCTGGCCTATTTCCTAGGTATCTAACTACCATCACTCCAGGTTTAAATAAGGAAACAAAGCCACTACAGCTCTATGTAGAGGTATTTCTCTAAAGTGAGGGAAGAAAGGAAACCTGTGCTTGTGCCACCTACAGTTCTCAATTCTAATCCTACAGTTGCAGCTTGTAACTACCAAGCTATAAAAAAAAAACAGAAGGAGGGGAATGGAAATAAAAAATAGAAGGAAAAAATACTTTCAAACGTGCAAGTTTAGTATGTGCTGTTCCATGGGACTTGGCCATTAAGAGAAGAATGGAGATGAAATTGGAGATAGGTGACGTGGTGGCAACTGAAAATTATATAAAATAGAAGAGCATGAAGCTCAATACACTTATCTTGAGTGCTTATTTTTAACAGACGAAGGAACAAAATGACCTCCAAGTTCTTCCTCTTTCAAACCCTCGATGCTAACACAGACACTTACAGACCACGCTCAATAATTCTTTGAAGTGTTTGATAGAACCTACAAGTGTCTTCCATTTGTCCTATTTCTTAGATATGTAAAAACACTTTAAAACTGGGGGTGGGGGTGTAAACAATGAAACTTTCTGATCTGAAGGCAGAATTTCAAAAGTGCTGAAATTTCCAATGTAGCCCACGATCTGTGGTTAGCAACACCCCCTCGGATATAATGAATCTACTAATTCTCATATTGATTATGTTTTTTTCCTAATGAACTGAAACGCAGGCAATGTATCTCCCATGATCTCTGAGCAATAACGTACAAGGAGAAAAGCACAGTTCTTACCACATACAGCTGCTTCCAGAGCACAGCCCATTCCTGCAGTGTTGCTGTGACTTCAGTAACAACCGAATCTTCAAGCGGAACAACCGTTTCATATTGCCTGTACAAGAAGAGGGGAAAAAATTAGGAAAGTTACCTTGGAAATGGTAGAAAAAGAAAGAAATGTCAACACAGTAATTTGCAAAGTGCTAGAACTTGAATTTATTTGAATTTGTTTAACATTAAGAAAGAATATTTTAAGAGAAACATTTTATCTGTTTAATGCTGAAGCAATGCCACATCGACTTTTCCACCTCTACGATCCATGAGAATTGGCTTATGTGAAGCATCCTCTAGTTATTGGTTCAAAATATATAATAAAGCCAATACACAACAATCAAGGTTAAACCCTTCTCATTATTACGGCACATTAAATCATCTTGCCTGTAACGTGGGGTCCTTCAGAGCTTGTGTCCCTTCTCTCTAAGCCACTCCAGTCCTTTTTTCCCCTCCAATTCATGTTAGCCAATATCCTTAACTTGTTAGCCAATGTCCTTAACTACCCAACTCTCCTATCCAGAAGATTTCTTAAATATTGGATATTAAGCCCGAATGGACTATCCTCAAATCAAAAGAGCAAGACTTACCCACAGTGGTCAAGATCCTCCATTTGTGGTAACGAACGTAGGTATTGTAATATCACTACGTTATCTAAGCCACCAGTGCCTTGATTTGCCTTTTGTATGTGGAATGACATTCCACGTGTTTCACGTGACACCTCTGGGGTTACAATTTCATGAACAGAAGCAACCACCAGAACTGATTCTTACTGTATTAAAACCCCAAACTACCCGAAGCTCTGCACAATTACATTTAATTTTCAAACTCCAATATACAACAAAAGATGGAATGAACTAAAACCACTTGATAAATTTTAATAGCTATTTCTTAGATTCCCTTCTAGACAAGGAACACTGCAGCTTCTTGAAGAGAAGGAAACACACTCACCCTCTGTTACTGACGATTGCCTTTTTCAAGTGAATATAGTTTGCAGGAAAAATCCCCTGCAAGAGAAAAATACATTTGTAGGTTTTAGCATTTATACCCCCAGCCACAATAAACAACGACCAATATTTCTATTTAAAAAAATAAAATAAATCAACCAACCAACCCTAACGGTATCAAAGTATGATATGGCATCAACCATAGTCAAAAGTCAACATTTAGATTAGTCACAATCAATCACTTTAACCCATCCTGCCACTGGAAAATACACTGAATCAACCCTCCACCTTAAAAGATCCATTTGTTATTAAGGAAGCTTCATAAGTCTATTCAAGAAAAATATTATGGAGACTCGAGCTGAGTACTTTTCATTCCCAAAGCACCCAGAAGCACTCGTGTACGGGAAATTCACGCTGGTGAAAATATCATGGGTAAGTCAACTACCATGAAATGCGAAGGCATCACCCTAATCCTACAGAGCTGTCTCGGAGGAGACAAGACTGACTTAAACAAAAATATTTCAGTTTAGCCAATTCTCTTCCTGCAGCAGAGACTGTGAGTGCCCAGTCCCAGTCTGGGAGGTGAGGAGCAAGCAGGAGAAAGGTGTGACAAGTGGGAAGAATTCCAGGAGCAGCTTCAGTAAGGAACAAGTAACAGAAGGACAAGACAGGATGAGAGGGAACGGCCTCAAGCTCCACCAGGGGAGGGTCAGGCTGGACATAAGGAAAAAATTATTCACAGAAAGGGTCATTAGGCACTGTCAGAGGTTGCCCAGGGAGGGGGTTGACTCGCCTTCCCTGGAGGGGTTTAAGGTGCAGGTGGACAAGGTGCTGAGGGACATGGGTTAGTGATTGATGGGAATGGTTGGACTCCATGATCCAGTGGGTCTCTTCCAACACGGTGATTCTATGATTCAGCTTCTTGTTTGGTTTCAGTTCCAATTAATGCTGTTTATTTCTGTGAGACAGTGCTGGTTACCTAAGAAACCAAGCAAGTTTTGAAGGGCTCTCCAACCCCAAGTGAACGAGCAGATTTACCAGCGCACACACACAATGAATGTAGCTTTTGCATTAAAAGAGTATTGTAGTCATGAAAACATAATACAGGGAACATAATCCATAATACAGGTAAACATGAGGAACCTTGCGCTCTCTTCTTCCTAAATACAAGCTACACTTAAACCAAAAGAGGATAAAGCGATGTCTATGCAGAAACAACTACTTCCATGTTTGGATACATACATTTACAAAAATCTATACGCGCTCACAAAAAATTCGTATCAGAACAGCCAAAAAAGTGCTCCAAGAGCAAACCAGGGACACGGCTGGAAAGTAACCCAATGCGGTGGTTAAGCTGTAAAACTCCAAAGAGAACAAACTTCCAATATCCTTTCTCATCTGACTTTTATCAAAGCTGTCTTAGATTAACAATGCAAATTATCAAATGTGTGCTTTAAAAACCCTCACTTAATCAGCACAAGATCACCCATCCGTGCTTTTCTTCAGTGACCACAGCGGAGAGGATCAAGGAAAGGTTACATGTCAGGAAGGCTTCTGGTCCTTTGGGTGACTGATGAGCACTTTAGAAACTTCTCACTTTAGAAAACAAATCCAATCCTCCCACATTAAAAAACAGAACAGTAAAATCCCAAGGGTAAGGAAGACTGGAAGTTCACAGCAAAGTAGACACCATCTCCCGCTACATTTAGAGATGCATTCCCTTACCTTTACATTTGGCTTCTTAATGGATACACCTCTGTACCAGCCTAAAAGCAGATAAAACAACATATTAATTTGTGTCACCGCTTGTTTTACACAGAAGCAAACTGACTGAAAACTACACAGCTACAGAGATCACTTCAGAAAACTGACATGTCTCACACAGGTCAATTTTTTCAAGGTTTTTCTGGTTTGGGTTGTTTCTTTTTTCCCAGTTCTTTTGCTCCGCAGTGATGATAGGCAATTAGGAACTTTGAATCCTCCTGTTTATTCCCATCAGGAACAAAAGCAGCTTAGTGTTCTTAGCTGCTGCACACACAATCATCAGCCATTGTGGCAAGGATGCATTCAGCATTTGTGCAAAAGCCTAAACTGAACCTTTTTCTTAGATACTGGCACATGAGTCTCTTCACAGCGTTCATCTTAACAAAACCTGCAGACTTCAGACCCCTGTGTCCTTTCAAAGGCAGGAAAAGCCACTATCACACATTACTAATATTGTTTAACCTAATGTAAATCCACGTATGTAATACAAACATGTGTCTGGTTTTATGAATGTCTGAGACCAGAGATCAGACTGCAGGATCTAATTTTACAAACCCAATTATTATCCTTGTACCCCCCATCAGATAACAGCCCAGAGAGGACAATAAATCAGGAGTAAAGAAACCAAGCTGCCAGCACTACAAGTTCAACTGAAGAACACACAATCATTCCTCTTTCGCACGGATGAAAGCGATGCCGCTCCATGCAAGATTCATCAGGACAAAAAGCCTGGAAACATCATCCGATGCAGCGGCAGAAAAGAACACTGTGGTCGTCATGGTAGATGAGCTGCTCTTCCACCTCGTAGGACCCACAAAAGCACCTTGAATTCTTCGCACCGGGGTCCGATGCTTCAGCCCCAGGACACAAAGCTGGCGACCATCCTGGAAGGTGCAAAAACACCTGCAGAGGTGCAGATGGCAACACAAGCAAACTTTGTGTTCTCTTTTTCTTTGATAGCAGAGTAAGATGGGCACAGGATGCACCCACCACTTGCACCCTAGCACTGAAGGAGGCACTGAGCATCGGGATGCTGGGATAAAGCTGGGGGTGAACGCAGCCACTTGAAAACCAGCCTTCCCAAGGATGCATCCCATTCAGAAGTCTCAGCAATACTGAGAGCTCTGCGGCAGTCCCGCACCGCTCCATCTCCGTCCAAGCCATTAGGAGAGCTACCAATGCTTTTTGATCTTTACTTGAAAGTGCTTTGAACAANTGGGTTAAGTCAATCAGCATCAGTTGCAGACTAGGAAAAAACCAAATTTCACATACAATTTTGTGACAAACAGAATTCCGAAAATAAATTATAATTCCTAAGGACTTGTGGTAAGTCCTGTTTGGTTCTTATAAAAAGCAGAGCCAGTAGAAGCTACTCCAAGAATTGCACCTTCTTTGTCCTACACCAACATATACTTTGCAGTTCTGTGAGTGACCCTCAAATCCAGAGGAANTGGTGACCATCCTGGAAGGGGCAAATACACCTGCAAAGGTGCAGATGGCAACACAAGCAAACTTTGTGTTCTCTTTTTATTTGATAGCAGAGTGAGACGGGCACAGGATGCACCCACCACTTGCACCCTAGCACTGAAGGAGGCACTGAGCATCGGGATGCTGGGATAAAGCTGGGGGTGAACGCAGCCACTTGAAAACCAGCCTTCCCAAGGATGCATCCCATTCAGAAGTCTCAGCAATACTGAGAGCTCTGCGGCAGTCCCGCACCGCTCCATCTCCGTCCAAGCCATTAGGAGAGCTACCAATGCTTTTTGATCTTTACTTGAAAGTGCTTTGAACAAAACAAGATATTCTTCCTAAAAGCTGCTTCGTAACCCTTTTCAGCTTTCCACTTAATCAATAAAAGGCCTGTCACATGGAAAGCGCCGGTGCCTTTTGAGCTGTAGCAGAAAAACAAAAGGCTCCTAATTGAAAGGTATCGATCTGCTTTTCAGAAAAATAAAGCTCAAATACATGGGTTAAGTCAATCAGCATGAGCTGCAGACTAGGAAAAAAACCAAAATTCACATATAATTTTGTGACAAACACAAATCTGAAAATAAATTATAATTCCTAAGGACTTGCNTTGCAAATGCCAGCCAATAAACAATTGCTTTTACATT
>WAAB01005403.1:0-21545 GCA_013389865.1 Piaya cayana
GTGATTCTGTGATTTGAGTGTTAGGTGGGTTATAAAAATGGGTTGTCCTGAATCAGTCTGTATTCAGCATTGCATGTAATTGGATGGTAGAAAGTTTCAATATTGTTAATAATCTGTGTTTACAAAGACTGTTTTTCTTTCTAGAGAAAGTCCCAGGGCCACAAATTATATCTTTATTTTATTATTTCTTAGTGTATATATAAATTTTGGACACAACCCTCTGATATCGCTGCTGGAGTCCCTTACTGTGCAGCCTGAGAGGGTGACACAGCATCATCTTGAGCGTTTTTTTTTTCTGAGCATCCTCTGCGCACAAGGTGATATGCAAAGCTTTACAGAAAGTGATGGATGACTTTACAGAGCCTCGCAAAGTCAAATGACATATCGTCACAGTTGATCTAAGTCTCAAAGAAACTGAGTGCCGCAGTCAGGTTTTTCGTGATAGATGAGATGTTTGGGTGATTACCTCTTCTCCAGAAGGCAAAAAAAAAGAAGTGATGGATGTGAAACTTGCATTGCCTTAATATATTTCAATCAGAGCTGTGCCTCGCGCTGGGTACAAACTTCCAGCTTCCCTATTCAAATAGCCTTTCCTTTCAAGGAATGTTTCTGTTCTGAAATAGATGAGCACTTATCCATATTTCCCATGTTATATCATAAAATCCATTTACTGTAGGGGAAAAAAATTGGTTTAAAACTGGCTTTGTGCAAATTTCCGCTGCAAAGGATGTTGGAAAATTGAGAAAAAGGTATTTGTAAGCGCAGCGGTTAGCGGATCTTTTCAGTTATTTCCCTCAAAATTCTGCACTTCAGTGTGGTTTGGCTGCAATAGTGTTTGCACCAAAATAAGTGTCCCTGTCTTCCTTTTGTGCTCTAACAAGGAAAAAACCCCAAATTATGATAACTTTCCCATATCAGTGTAATCTACCTTAAGAAAAATATTAATGTGGATTTTTGAGAGCCTTGATCTAGACTATTTGCTAAATTCTGCTTGATAAACAGTTCCATGGTAGCGTGTGACCTAACATAATATTCACATTTGTGCACTTCAGCTAACGGATATTTTCCTGGAACAAAGGACCAAATAAAAGGCAAAAAGCAAGGCTGAGAACCAACAGTTCTGGTGCTGCTGCTCTTTGTATGAAAACCACGATGCAAACAGAGGTCAATTCCTCCAGGCTTTTTATTGGGTAATGAAATAGCAGCTAAAACATGACCACTTCAATATTTTTGGTTTGTATTCTTTATTTCCGTGAAAATGCTTTCTTCTTGGGGAAGAAAAAGGCGTGTTTCTCCATCAGTACCTATTTTATTTTTGCAGTAATGATAGAGCGACAATTTATTATTAAAGTACTGAAAATCAGGTTGTTTGAAATTAGTAGCGAGTGGAAACCAGCACTTGCCTCTATTTTCAGTCTGTGAGACCTGAGGCATAAGGATGCTGCGTGGGTGACTCTGAACAGACTCATGTAGATTGAATGGATCCCTCTGTCCACTTATTGAAATAAAATGTGGGTTGAAAATGAATTACCGTCGTCTTTGAGTTTATGGATATTAGGATGCGAGTTGCACGGCTTGTTTATCATATAAGTATTTTTGAGATCTATAGTGCTTGTTGATTGAAACCAGTGCCATGTCCCATCTCTGTTGGAAGGCGTTAATGAAGAGCCCTGTCTTTGCTTGCTTATTACAGGTTTAATAAAATCAGACGTAGATGGAGGGTGAGGTAGCATGGGAAACGGGCCGTTAGCTGCACTAAAGTGCCAGTAATGTAAGGAGACATATTAATGATGACAATGGCAATGTCATTGATGATGAAAAATGCAACTCCTACACTTCCATCAACTTATCTTATTTTTTTTCCCCAGGAATTGCTGTTAATTGTCCTTTCTTTGGTCTCCGTTTGCAGCTTTGACCATGTTATCTCAGTGGAAGTTAACCCACAGTAACTAAACTGAAAAGAGAATAAAAGTATCTGCAAGTGTGATGGATCATCTGGTTTGTGCAGCAAGCTTAGTGTCTGTTAACAGTATTAAATCTCTTAATAGAAAGCTTTCCTGAGGTATGAAAACATTAATGGCTTGCAGACACAAACCTCATGAATTCTGTGCATAGTCAGTGTTAGATGGAGTCTCCAGATTAGGTGGAGCTCGACTGGAGCCCTGTGTCCAGTTCTGGAGTCCCCAGCACAGCAGGGACGTGGAGCTGTTGGAGTGAGCCCAGAGGAGGCCACGGAGATGATCTGAGGGCTGGAGAACCTTCTATATGAGGAGAGGTTGAGAGAGTTGGGGTTTTCAGTCGGGAGAAGAGAAGAGAAGGCTCTGAGGAGAGCTTAGAGCAGCTTCCAGTGCTGAAAGGGGCTCCAGGAAAGCTGGGGAGGGGCTCTGGATCAGGGAGGGCAGGGAGAGGATGAAGGAAACAGTTTTCAGCTGCAAGAGGGGAGATTGAGATGAGATCTTAAAAATGTTTTGCTGTGAGGGTNGGGTGGTACAAGCTGTGTACAGGGGATAAATCTACAGTGAAAGGTGCCTTGCCAGCAGTAAAGTCTTCTCTAAGTTCATAGTTTGAACCCTTCCTCCTTGTTAAAAAAGCATCTGCATATCACCTGCTTGTATCCTATAACACAAGGTTTAGCTAAAATGTTGTTCTATGAAGGAAAATGCAGTGGCAAAATACAAATTGATGAAAAAAACCCCCAATAGTAAAGTAGTAAATGTACGAAATGGCTCTTTGTGCTATTTATTGCTGTGTTCATTGCTAATGTGCAACTTCAATACATATTCAGGTGTGTATATGTTAGTATTTAATTAGTGCAAAATTAATCTCTAGGAAACTGTTGCTAAGAATATTAGGGTTATGCTTTTTGAAATGCTTTCAAAGCTGACTTGGAAGTTTTCCTCGCTGAGATCCAAGTGAGGAAGGCTGAGCTCCTTCCTAGGGAATGCCAGGAATGGGCTGCCTATTGTAAACTGAAGCTCATCTTGGTTACTATGGTAACCTTGCAGTAAGTGGGATCCCCATTTGGAAGATGCTGGGATTCCCCACAACCTGTTGTTTCATAGTTTCTCACAACTTTTGAGCAAACCTTGTTACGTAACAAGCGTTAATGCATCCTGAGGTTATTTGCTGTTAGAAAAAGGAACATGCAGCTTTCTTCCAGGTGGATTATCTTGAAGGCACCTCAGAACTCTCCCTTTCAGCCTCAGTCCAGGAACTGGTTGTGTCCCTACCAGACTTTTGGGAAGATTGCAAAGCAAAGAGTTCGAAGGTAGCGACTCCTCATCTGTTCTCAACAAGACGTGGGTGAATGTTTCTTCATTCATGTTCCTGTAGAGCTTTTCCTTTGCTTGTTTATCTGTGGGTGCTGCAGGCATGCAAGATCAATAATGCCTTACCTGCCAGTCACTGCTTTCTGTCTAGGGGGATAATTAACGTGTTAATCACTACCCTCTGAGCCTGGTCATCTAACCATTTCACCTATTAGTCCATCTAGACTGTAATATCAAAACTTGGATACAAGACCATTGCTGAAATTCTTGTTGAAGGCAAAGTAGATGGTGTTTACTCTCCTTCCCTTGTTCACAAACCTGGTTGTTTCATTCTAGAAGGTGCTCGCATTGGTCAGACGTCATTTCCTTGTCCTTGATGACTGATTTAAATTGCTTTTTGTCCCCTCGTGTGTTCAGGAATGTTTTCTAAGAGGGACCCGCTGACTGACTTGTTTTAGTCACGCTGAGTGCGTAACCTAAAAGCACGAGACTGCGTGTAGCAGTGACAACATGCTGAATTGTCTGCCTGGTGCTCTGTTTAATGAGTAGACCTGTAAAAATGATAAACAGCGCAAGCCATCCTCTTTGGGATGGGTTTTAATTAGGTAATTAGCAGCGTTAGAACAAGGAAAAGTGTATCGCTTACAGCGTGTATCAGCCAGCTTGCAGGAGGAGTTTCTCGTGCGCTGGGAGCTGAGCAGCAATTTGCCTCACAAGTAGTTTACATACATTTCCTCCTTTTTGAGGAATATTTTCCCATTTTGACTCTTGATCAAATCAATGTGTCTATTAATGTGAGGCTGAGCTGAGAGGATGAGGGTAGGACAACATCTTAATTTAATTCTTGTAAGGTTCCTGTTAGAGCCTTTATTTCAGTCCCTGGAAGAGGAGTGACTTACATGGTTATATCTGTGGGGTAATAGGACTATGCTAACTTCTTAAAGAAGAAAAAAAACCCTTCTATGAATTGATTTTCTGGAATTACTTACAAAACCAACTAATTTAATGACATTAACTCTACCTGAGTGCTTTAGCCTTTCTGTAACTGGACATGAATTAAAGCCAGATGTGTTCAGTCTGGGAAACTGAAGGTACCAGAATAGGTTTCCTTAACCTGACATAGAGTCAGGGTTGGATTTTTTACTTGTTAAATGCTTGGAAGGCACAAGGAACCTCATACTAGTTAAACATGACAGATCCAAGATGTGAACAGGCTGGAAAAGAGCCTGTGAGAGACCTCGCCTTTTTGTACAAAGCGAGAACATAAATGATGTAAGAGCCTTACTCGTTCAGTGTTTGATTGTGGGTTGAGATGGTGTCTGAAGCTCCAATGCTCACAGTGGGTGAGAAGCAAAGGGCAGCGTTCAGCCGTGTTCAGCAGCAGCGTCTGCAGATGCTGAGTTATAGAATCACAGAATCACCAGGTTGGAAGAGACCCACCGGATCATTGAGTCCAACCGTTCTGATCAATCACTAACCCATGTCCCTCAGGACCTCGTCTACCTGTGCCTTGAACACCTCCAAGGAAGGTTCTGGTGATGCTGCTGTCAGGATGCTGCTTCAGAGCTTTGTGTCCTAGGTAACCAGGAGAAGGCTGCCTATGAAAGGAAATCTCCATCCTAAAGATATGGAAGCGATCAAACTTTTAAGGCAGTGACTTCTGAGTGCATTTGTGTTGATTTGAAGTACTGCTTGAAAACCAAAAAGTAGATGTGGAGTCAGTTCTGTGCATCCAACAAGTTAAGGAAGATCCTCCTGGCAGAGACAGCGCAACCCCCTGCCTCTGGAGGGATCAAATATCTGCAGAGTTCTCATTGAGGACACAATTCAAGAGCATCACAAAGGTTTGTCATTTCACACAGGGTAACCCCTGAAATTGTTCTGCCATTGCGTCTCTGGTCTGTGTTAATCTCAGATGAATTATTTTTTATTGGAAAAGGATCCTTTAAGTTACCAGCGATAGATTTTCACTGAAACAAATATTTATTTGGCAAAAATCAATGCATTTTAATTTGTGCTGCTGCACCGTGCTCCCGTGTCAGGTGTTCAGATGTGTGTGTTGGGCTGGTGTGGAGGAATATGAAAAAAAACCCCAAACCCCCACACTTTCCATTGGAGCATCCCTTCTGCTTCATCACTTTTTAATGCCCCTCCCTCAGTTCTTCCCTCTTTTCAGGCCAATTTCCTATGTGAAAATAGAGTTCTGAGCTCTGCTCCAGTGCAGAGAGGCGCTTCTTCAGTTCTTCGCATACTTCACACAGACAATTCTGCAGCCACGGAGGCACATCTGCCTTCGTGCCAATGTACTGCATCTTTCTTTGATTTTTTTTTTTTTAGTGTATATAAATATTTTTACCTGTTTGTACAAATAAAAGTTTTGATGTCCTAAATAAGGCTGAATGTGGGCTACTCAAACAAAGAATGTGGACTCAGAAGCGTGTTTTCTGAATCTCTCCATCCATTAACCTAAGATCCCAAGGGCACAAACTTTCAGATGATAACTGATAGATTTCTCCCATAAGAAAAATCTTAGATAATGTGAAAACAGTGAAATACTCATTACAAAATAATCATTGTGGTTTATTTTTACATGTACACACTTTGCCTGTTAATGTTAATGGTTGGACTTGATGATCCAGTGGGTCTCTTTCAACCTGGTTGTTCTATTGATTCAATGATAATTGCTTTTCTTTTCCGATAGGCTTTTACAAGCCCTTCCCTCCCACCAAATTATTTGTTCTCTGACTTTATTTCACGTGTTTGAAGTTATAATTGCAGCATTTCTTGTACTTTGGCTTAGTGTTCCCGTCCAGAGCACTTTTCAGCGCAGTCCTACTCCACGCAGTGTTTAGACTGGATTGTTTGCTTAGAAAGATTTCTGTGATCTGAAGAGAAACCAGAGTGCTGTGACTGCTCTGGTATCGTGTGCTGGCTACACAACAGGTCAGTCTAACATTGTCTATTTATGCTGGTTCAGCCTGAATATCTGCCTTGCCTCAAGCACCAAAGCTTGAACAGCTGTCAAACTGCTGGTTCGGATGGCGTTGATGTGCGGTGAGGAGACGTTCCTTGTGTTTTAAGCAAGATTAACCTGCAGACACCTGAAACAACTTATCAGAGAGGAATTAAAGCATCACTTAGTAGTAATTTATATTTCCACCTTTCATTCAGTGACTGTTTGCCTTATCCATCTTTTCTGCTTGGAGTTGATTTAATAGCATTGATGGGGAGGTTAAGGTTGGATATCAGGAAAGATTTCTTCACTGGCAGAGAGGTGAGGCACTGGTTGAGGCTGCCCACAGCGGTGGGGGAGTCTCCATCCCTCGAGGGGTTCAGGGAGTGTGTGGATGTGGCAATTTGGGGCGCGGTGAGGTTGGTCAGGTGGCTGGACTGGATGAGTTTAGAGGCCTTTTCTAACTTTAATGATTCTAACATGTTAAAATGAAATTTTCACTGTCACCCTTTCCCTCTGTTCATTTGCATGTTTATTCTTCTAATTTTCCAGTGACAAAATTACTGTCAACTGTGTTCAGCTAAAAATCTGTTTCCAATTTGCTTATGTTCCTTGTAGCTCATTATTTTGAAAATAAGGAGTCTAAGGGATAAAAGAGGAGTTAAATGCCAGGCTGAGGTCTGGGTGAAGGTGACCAGGCTCTGCNACCAGGAGAAGGCTGCCTATGAAAGGAAATCTCCATCCTAAAGATATGGAAGCGATCAAACTTTTAAGGCAGTGACTTCTGAGTGCATTTGTGTTGATTTGAAGTACTGCTTGAAAACCAAAAAGTAGATGTGGAGTCAGTTCTGTGCATCCAACAAGTTAAGGAAGATCCTCCTGGCAGAGACAGCGCAACCCCCTGCCTCTGGAGGGATCAAATATCTGCAGAGTTCTCAGTGAGGACACAATTCAAGAGCATCGCAAAGGTTTGTCATTTCACAGAGGGTAACCCCTGAAATTGTTCTGCCGTTGCGTCTCTGGTCTGTGTTAATCTCAGATTAATTATTTTTTATTGGAAAAGGATCCTTTAAGTTACCAGCGATAGATTTTCACTGAAACAAATATTTATTTGGCAAAAATCAGTGCGTTTTAATTTGTGCTGCTGCACCGTGCTCCCGTGTCAGGTGTTCAGACGTGTGTGTTGGGCTGATGTGGAGGAATATGAAAAAGACCCAAACCCCACACTTTACATTGGAGCATCCCTTCTGCTTCATCACTTTTTAATGCCCCTCCCTCAGTTCTTCCCTCTTTTCAGGCCAATTTCCTATGTGAAAATAGAGTTCTGAGCTCTGCTCCAGTGCAGAGAGGCGCTTCTTCAGTTCTTCGCATACTTCACACAGACAATTCTGCAGCCACGGAGGCACATCTGCCTTCGTGCCAATGTACTGCATCTTTCTTTGATTTTTTTTTTTTCAGTGAAGAGAAATATTTTTACCTGTTAGTACAAATAAAAGTTCTGATGTCCTAAATAAGGCTGAATGTGGGCTACGCAAACAAAGAATGTGGACTCAGAAGCGTGTTTTCTGAATCTCTCCATCCATTAACCTAAGATCCCAAGGGCACAAACTTTCAGATGATAACTGATAGATTTCTCCCATAAGAAAAATCTTAGATAATGTGAAAACAGTGAAATACTCATTACAAAATAATCATTGTGGTTTATTTTTACATGTACACACTTTGCCTGTTAATGTTAATGGTTGGACTTGATGATCCAGTGGGTCTCTTTCAACCTGGTTGTTCTATTGATTCAATGATAATTGCTTTTCTTTTCCGATAGGCTTTTACAAGCCCTTCCCTCCCACCAAATTATTTGTTCTCTGACTTTATTTCACGTGTTTGAAGTTATAATTGCAGCATTTCTTGTACTTTGGCTTAGTGTTCCCGTCCAGAGCACTTTTCAGCGCAGTCCTACTCCACGCAGTGTTTAGACTGGATTGTTTGCTTAGAAAGATTTCTGTGATCTGAAGAGAAACCAGAGTGCTGTGACTGCTCTGGTATCGTGTGCTGGCTACACAACAGGTCAGTCTAACATTGTCTATTTATGCTGGTTCAGCCTGAATATCTGCCTTGCCTCAAGCACCAAAGCTTGAACAGCTGTCAAACTGCTGGTTCGGATGGCGTTGATGTGCGGTGAGGAGACGTTCCTTGTGTTTTAAGCAAGATTAACCTGCAGACACCTGAAACAACTTATCAGAGAGGAATTAAAGCATCACTTAGTAGTAATTTATATTTCCACCTTTCATTCAGTGACTGTTTGCCTTATCCATCTTTTCTGCTTGGAGTTGATTTAATAGCATTGATGGGGAGGTTAAGGTTGGATATCAGGAAAGATTTCTTCACTGGCAGAGAGGTGAGGCACTGGTTGAGGCTGCCCACAGCGGTGGGGGAGTCTCCATCCCTCGAGGGGTTCAGGGAGTGTGTGGATGTGGCAATTTGGGGCGCGGTGAGGTTGGTCAGGTGGCTGGACTGGATGAGTTTAGAGGCCTTTTCTAACTTTAATGATTCTAACATGTTAAAATGAAATTTTCACTGTCACCCTTTCCCTCTGTTCATTTGCATGTTTATTCTTCTAATTTTCCAGTGACAAAATTACTGTCAACTGTGTTCAGCTAAAAATCTGTTTCCAATTTGCTTATGTTCCTTGTAGCTCATTATTTTGAAAATAAGGAGTCTAAGGGATAAATGAGGAGTTAAATGCCAGGCTGAGGTCTGGGTGAAGGTGACCAGGCTCTGCCTCTGTCAGGAACTCAGTGCTTTTCAAATTAACTTTTGGTTACCTTGGTAGTCTGCTAAGGTGCTCGAACCATCTTGTCTTAAAACATACAATCATCAAAATGAAATAACTGTTATTTGAATTTCACTGTCATCGAGGTTATTTGATCATAATGCTTGAAAGTGTGTGATTTCAATGTAGGTGTGACTACCCTCTGTTATTCTGCCTCTGAACTTTCTTGCTGCTCACTGCTCCTGGTTTAGATTATTTTAATGTGTTCATAAAATAGTTTTGGTTGGAAGGGACCTTAAAGGTCATCCAGTCCCACCCCAGCCATGGGCAGAGACACCTCCCACTGGATCAGGGGCTCCAAGCCCCGTCCAACCTGGCCTTGAACCCCTCCAGGGATGGGGCAGCCACCCCTGCTCTGGGCAGCCTGTTCCAGTGTCTCACCACTCTCACAGTGAGAAATTCTTCCAAATATCTAGTCTAACTCTGCGCCTCTCCAGTTTATACCCATTGCCCCTCATCCTTTTATTACCTGCCTTTTATTTTTATTTATTTAAATGTGGCTTTAGTGTTCAGCTCTGAACTGATTTCTAGTAGCCAATATCTAGAAACAATCCAAAGCATTGAATTATTTTTGTTTTAACATTGAAAAAAAAAAAAACCAGAGAAGGGCATGAACATGAGTTTTCAGTGGGTTGGTTCTAATTTTGCTCCACGAAAATAAACAGCCCGTTCTGCAATGGGTGACTTTGCTGTGGCGTCGCCGACATGAAGATTTCTTTTTGGTTTAACCTCATCCCCCTTGGAAAATACAGAGAGGCGGCTGGGGATGAGGATGGGACATGACAACAGATGCTGTTGCTGTCCCCAAGCATTTGCTCCGTCGCGTTGACGGACGGTTCTGTCCCCGAGGCAGGGATGTCTGCTCGGCTCAGGAATCGGGTCCTGAAGAGCAGCAGTTTGCAGTCTGGCGTAGTACGGTAACGAACTTCGACTTCAGTTTGCCTTCCATGAAGGGCTGAATGCATAATATGAACCGATGCGAGAAGGAATTTGCGAGCAGATCAGATGTGGTGTCTCTGGATCACAACATCTGGCACAGGGAGTGGCTGTGCAGGGATTATGGGGTCTCTGGACCCATATTTGAGGCATTTGTCCCCATTATGGGGTCTCTGGACCCATATTTGAGGCATTTGTCCCCATTATGGGGNTTTGAGGCGTTTGTCCCCATTTTGAGGCGTTTGTCCCCATTTTGGGGTCTCTGGACCAGTTTTTGAGGCGTCCGTCTGTCCCCATTTTGGGGTCTCTGGACCAGTTTTTGAGGCGTCCGTCTGTCCCCATTTTGGGGTCTCTGGACCAGTTTTTGAGGTGTCTGTCCCCATTTTTGAGGCGTTTGTCCCCATTTTGAGGTCTCAAAAGCAGCAGCCTTAGTGGTCCAGTTCCAAACTGTTCCTGCAAGTTCCTCTGTCTATACGTGATTTCAGAGATCACAGTTCATGACATCAGAGGGACAAAGCACAAAGCTATAATGATTTCTGTGTGGTTTATGGTGAAAAGAAAGCCAGGACAGACTGTCTGCTAGGGTGACACCTTTTCCATGGAAAGACAGACCCGCACCGGGGACTTGCGCAGCCCACGAGATGTTAAAGTTCCTAAAAATACACCTCTCGTCAAGCTGTGACTGACACCTGCCAGTTCATAATGTAATAGAATTTCTCTTAGCGATCCTACAAATTGCTGTGGTTAACTACATGAAGTTGAAAAACTAGAGAATCATGGAATGTTTTGGGTTGGAAGGGACCTCACAGCCCATCCAGTGCCACCCCTGCCAGGGGCAGGGACACCTCCCACGGGATCAGGGGCTCCAAGCCCCAGCCAGCCAGTGTTTAAGTTGAAGACACGCTTTGAGCCCTTTTCTTCATTGCCATATGCAAAAATATGTAAATTTCTAATTATGAGTGAGGGAAAATAGCCTCAGTGCCCCTCAAGTGGAACAGCCTCTTCCAAGACATATTGGAAAGACGCTGAAATGTACCCAGAACCTCTTTGAGTGTTTTACTGGGTGTCAGGGAGTAGAATTGCAGCGGAGGAGGAAAAGATCCTGGCAGGCACGGATGGTAGTTCCTCACCTGTGATTTCTCAGGAGTTAGAAGGTGTCCCACTAGAAAAAGCACAAAACCCACGTGGGTCTGATGTCCTGCATCATGGACTGGGGCTGGGTCACCAAAGCAGCGAGCGTGTGCTCAACTTCCTCGCTTTCGCGTCAGTTACCTATTCAAGTCGCGCTTAGCCTTTCTTTTTTTATTTCCATGCTCTTTTTTAACTAGATCGCGTTCAATTAACCTTAAGCACTCATAATGGTCTTCTTGGGTCCTAAGGAAATAATAATTCAATAAATTCATACTCTGCTTTTACCTTAGGTGTCTGTCTTGTCTGGGAATGACTGATTAATTAGTTGGAGATAATTTCATTCGCATTTGCTGCTTTTTCTTTGTAATTTTTCTCATTAGCTTTCCTCAAAAACATGAGTAATTGTGCAAACACCTTCAGAATACAAATCGGAATTAATCTTATTCCTTAGTTAGTCGAGGTGGTTTACTGAATACTTATTTTCTTGCTTTTACACAACCAAACCTGTGTTACACCTCTGGTGTGCTATGAAGTTTTGAATTTGCAAACATTTTTATTTCTCTTGACACGCACAAATAACCATAACTAGACATTGTGGGTTTTTTTGTGGATTAAAAAACCCTTTAATTTATTCTGAAATACTTAATTGCAACTCACCGGGATGCTTTTTGGTGAATCGATGACTCTGGAGGCTGCGGCGGAGACTCCAGACGTCATCCTATGAATTCTGTGCAATTCACTTTAGCTCTAGGTGCTGTTAATAACTTTTCTATACACCATTAATCATAATTGATTCCCTCACAATGTTGCATTTTTGAGAATGTCAATATGGGTGTGTGGCTGGCTTCTTTTTCTTTTTTTCTTTTTCTTCTGTTTCCTATAAATGTAAGACGGTTGGACTTGATGATTCAGTGGGTCTCTTCCAACCTGGTTGTTCTACGATTCATAGAATCGTAGAACAACCAGGTTGGAGGAGACCCACCGGATCATGGAGTCCAACCATTCCCATCAATCACTAACCCATGTCCCTTAGCACCTCGTCCACCCGTCCCTTAAACCCCTCCAGGGAAGGTGAATCATCCAGGTTGGTCTGTGGGTATGAATTAAATGTCTAATTAGCCACTGATTTCCCAACCTTGCTGTGTTATAAACTGCATCTTAAAGGATTTGGTTGTGAAACTACATTATGCGGATTCAGACTTTTTCTCGGCTCTCCCAGAGGCTGGAGTTAACAGAGCTCTGCGGTATTGGGGCAAATAGAGTTTTACTGACCTCTAAAATGGTTTCTGGAACCAAAGGCAGGAGGAAGATGCGAAAAGGTGGGAAAACCTGAAAAGCAAATAAAAACACTGTCAGAAAGATGCCCTCATGAAAAGATGAGCTTGTATCTAAACCTGCTCATGTCTCTGGATTATATTTAGTATGTGGGAGAGGAGGGTGCAGCATTTCATCAGCTGAAACTTGGGGACATCTCTTACTACTCTCTTTCTATTGAAAGGAACTTCAGTTTTTTAACTACCCTACTATCTAGCAACTCTGTTTCATTTCTTTTATATTTACTCTGTCACACTGGGTTTTATATTTGAAGCAGAAGCTGTGGGTTGTGCTTTTTGACAAGCTGTTGGGAAGGTGCAGAAGCTCCTCTCTCTGCAGCTACCTCTGTCTCATTTGTCTGTAGTTCCCTACAGGAAAGGTTCCTC
This sequence comes from Piaya cayana, assembly GCA_013389865.1. NCBI lineage: Eukaryota > Metazoa > Chordata > Aves > Cuculiformes > Coccyzidae > Piaya > Piaya cayana. The sequence goes on from WAAB01005403.1 coordinate 12,820, forward strand.
GCTGGGTCGTGGACTTGAAACACGTGCGGTACGTTAAAATCCACACACCCCGCATGGGGAGTGGAGGTCTGTGTCGCAGCGCTGGGAATCAGCTGAGCATCACAGAGAAATGAGACCCCGAGCAGCCGCGAGGCTTGTGTGCAGTCAACTGTGCTGCTGTTGGCTCCTCTTCTAGTTCAAATATTAAAAACTCCTATTAAAATGTACTGTACTAATCTCACTGAAAGCATAAGAAAGTTTCTTTATGAAGAGCTTTCTGCACAACCTAAATTTTGGCTCTGTGGGTAAAATGACGCATGGAGCTCATAATTTTGATTAATTTTGAGGTGAGTGATTGATTTTTTTGCATGTGATTATCCTGCTGGTGAGGCTGGACCTCAAATCCCGATTCAGCTTTGGGCCCCTCACTCCAAGAAAGATCTTGAGGAGCTGGAGTGCGTCCAGAGAAGGGAAAGGGGCTGGAGAACGAGGGTTATGAGAGGTGACTGAGGGACTGTTTAGTCTGGAAGAAGAGGAGGCTGAGGGGAGACTTCATCACTCTCTGCAGCTCTTAGCAAGGAGACTGTGGTGAGGTAGGTGCTGGTTTCTTCTCCCAAGCGATGGGATGGGAGAAAGTGGCCTTAAGTTGTACCATGGGAGGGTGAGATTGGATAGAAGGAAAAATTTCTTTATTAGAAGAGTGGTGAAGCTTTGGAAGGGGCTGCTGAAGGCAGGGGTGGCGTCTCCATCCCTAGAGGGGCTCAGAAAACTTGTAGATGTGGCACTTTGGGATGTGGTTTAGCAGGCATGGTGGGGTTAGGCTGGATGATAGTGGATTTCTATTAATAATGAGAGATTTTAAATATTAGACCATGAATAAATTCTTCATGCGTGCATATTTTATGTATAAATGTAAGATGTGCTTGCTATTTGCTCAGAAAACAAGGCTTGAATGTAAGAAGAGTGTAAGTCTTTCTATCTCAGGGCAGAAGTTCCTCTAGGTTTGAGAGCCTGCTGAGATCTCTCTGCTTTCACGCCTGAAAAGGATGCTGTGATCAGATCCTCCAATTCCATCTTAAAAAAATCAGTTGAATAAGCAATCAGCAATCACGAACATTGTGCCAGAGCCGCAGATCGAGTACAAGAGCAGAGATTGATTACCCGGTGCTTCTGCGCAAAGGTATTTTTGCAGGAAATCTGCATCACAATACGTCGCTTCCTATTGGGCTGGATTTAATAAAACAAACCCGAGGTTCAGCATCTTTTATAGATTCCACTTTTGGTGATGGCGAGATATATTTCTCTCTTAAAATAATGTTATTCTGCAGCTGAGGAATAGAGAAGATTCTTCCAGTTACTGCAGCATCAGCAGTGCTTTGCCGTCTATTTTTCTAGCATGTGTGTTAGAATCATCCCTTTTATGAATCTGGCAGCGTGTCAGCAGCGCGGCCGAGAATAGCAGGGATGGATGTGAGCCAGAAAGCAGGAGCTGGACCCTCCTCCTTTAGGAATGCTGCTCTGTGCTCGGCCAGGGCAAGATTCTGACATCGAGTACCTCTGACTTTGCTTAATTTCAGTGTTTCTAAGCCGAAAGAGGGGACATTGAGATGAGATCTTGGAATAAATGTTTTGCTGTGAGGGTGGGGAGACCCAGACTGCCCAGAGCAGGGGTGGCTGTCCCATCCCTGGAGGGGTTCAAGGCCAGGTTGGATGGGGCTGGGAGCCCCTGATCCAGTGGGAGGTGTCCCAGTTGGAACTGGAAGGCCTTTGAGGTCCTTTCCAACCCAAACCGTTCTGTCATTCTATGTTTTTATGACTTAGGGTGACTAATTTCCTTAATTATTTTGATACCAGATGGTTAGTGTTGTCCCTTATCCTTCTGGGCTGAGCAGAAGAAAGGTTGCAGTTTAAGCTGTGGTTACGAGCCTGATTTTCTTCAATACTAGGGATATATTTTTTTTAATGTAACACTTGTAGATCTAGATCATATACTGGCTGGTGGCTGGGGATTAAAACCAGCCACACACAGAACTGAACCGGGGCTTGGGGATGTGCTGGGGGTGATGGCTTTGTAACCAAGTGCCCAAAGGGTTAAGCCTGGTTTGAATTCTGAAGCTGTGACAGTGCTAATAAGAATTATGTGGACATTTGTTAGTTCGCAGCTCTGATGTTATGTGTAGAGTGAAAAATTAAAAGCGCTGTCACTACTCTGGTTAAAATCTTTGGGGTTCACCTCATCCCTAGAGGGCTACCAAATCCAATAGTGAATCAGGTGCTGAGCGGCTGTGTTCTTTTTAGCCAGTTCACCTCAATATGCTTGTCTGAAAGGGTTTGTGGTCCTAGAGCTGCTGGAGGAGTGGGTCTGATGTCCCTGCCCCTAGGATGGAGCGAGGTGACGATCTCTTGTGTCCCTGCCAAAGCACAGAGTCCACTGGAGGGACTGGAAAATTAACTTTATTGCTCTCATACTGTAGTGCAACTACTGATTTGATCCAATTTGCTACTGATACGTCCTGCTTACACTAAACCAGGATCCAACACAGTCTTTGAATTTTTCATCCTAGGTTTATGCTTGTATCCTTCAATACAGTTTTAATAAGATGTCAAAAATAAACTGTGGCTTCGTAACTGGGTTTGAGGACCCAGCTATCATTGGTAGGTAAAGCTTAAGCCTCTTTCCTACCTGACTGCAGTTTTATGAAATGCCAATGAGCTTTAAATTAAAAATTCTAACTGCGCTTGGCAAAGGAAAACCTGAAAAGGTGTTGAGGAGACCATCTGATTTTTGACAAGGTGAGAGTTTTAGAGTGGGAGCTCAAAGAAAACTGCAGTGCCTGTATATTGTATTTCCTAACAATTCTTTATCCTGAGAATGCAGAAGTATTTTTTTTTGGTTGGGGGGAATATTTTGACTCTGTACACCCATGTATCTCACCTGCAGTTTGTTGGGTTGTGTGTGTGATGGGCTGAAGCAAAATACAGCCCAGAAAGTGCATAGAGAGCAGCTCATAACCTGTTAGATTTAAATCTGCTAGTATTTAATCTGCAGGTCACCCGATAAGTTGAAGAAAAGGTGCTGGTGATATTGAATTCTAAGAAACAAATGGGTTATTCTGGCATGGAGGATTCATATGGCTTCTGATCTGGGAAACAATAACCTGGTCTGCAGCTTAACCTGTCGTCAGCTCATATAAAATATTTGAGTGCCGCTTGTATCATCTTAAACATTAATAAATCTGTAAGGAATTGTATCTGGCAGTGCAAAGGGAGGAAGAGAGTTAGAGAATAGCAGATACAGATTTGAAACAAAAATAGAATCCTTTATGACCTGTTAAATATAACCTGTTCTATGCTTGTGCCGCATATAGAGCTGTGTGAGAAAAGTGATGGATTCTTGACAGGTGAAACTCTTGTGGCTTTGGATCCACAGCCAACCTCAACAAGAAAACCAGGTTCTTATTGCTCCAGCGGAGTATGTACCTGTTATCTTTATAACTAAGTGGTCTGGATTCCATCGTTTGAGTGACATACGCCCTTAGTCTCTGCTCTACTTTCGCAGCTGCCGTGTAGCAGGATGGAACATGGAAAGCTGCTTCGTTTCTTCTGCTTCTGAGGGCTCCCCTGAGGCTGCTGTGCTGCCAGTGGCCTTGGTTGCTTGTGGAATCCAGATCAGGAGGAAGGGAACTTCCTACAATGGGGAAATTTCATAGAATCATAGAATCACCAAGTTGGAAGAGACCCATTGGATCATCGAGTCCAACCATTCCTATCAAACAGTAAACCATGTCCCTCAGGACCTTGTCTACTCCTGCCTTAAACCCTTCCAGGGAAGGCGAATCAACCACCTCCCTGGGCAACCTCTGACAGTGCCCAATGACCCTTTCCGTAAAAACTTCCTCCTAATCTCCAGCCTAAACCTCCCCTGGTGGAGCTTGAGGCCATTCCCTCTCATCCTGTCCCCTGTCCCTTGGGAGAAGAGCCCAGCTCCCTCCTCTCCACAACCTCCCTTCAGGTATTAGTAGAGAGCAATGAGGTCTCCCCTCAGCCTCCTCTTCTCCAGGCTANTTTCACAATGTTTTGGAGTTTTTTCTTAAAATGAGCCATCTACGTTATGGCACCCCAGATTGTTAGGAGCAGAGGACGTTGTATTATTAGCTCTGCTAGCCTTCTCCTCCTGAAGGCAAGTGTTCAACTTGCTTTTGTCACATCAGGCCATTTGCTAATTTAGGTTTGTTAGAAACTCTGCTGCTCCTTTGCCCACAGCAAATACAAACAGATGCATCTGCAGAAAGGTCCCAGTGAGGGTTTTTCAGGTGTCCTTTAAGACTCTGACCTCCAGGATACACATAACGTTTTGGGATGCCTGCTTGCTAGGTGAATTAAAATAATGAAAGACAATTATCCTTAAAGATCAATGGGAACATTATGGAAAAGGTGTTTCTGTCCACAGAATATTGAGACTGAAGTATCAGAACGTTTATGTTGCAAACTTAGGGAATACCTAATCAGATCTTATTATTTTCTTATAATTATTTACTATTAAGTGACTTGGTTGTGATGTATTTTTGTCACCAAGAAAATAATAGAATCACCAGGTTGGAAGAGACCCACCAGATCATCGAGTCCAACCAAAAATGTGGAATATAAGTGATTTTCTAAACCAAGATGCATTAAAACTTGTTCTTTAGGCCCAGCTTGGTTCTCAGCGTAGAATAACTGTCACGCTGGAGCGATGTGGTGTTCGTGCTAGGGGTGTATTTCAGTGTTTAATGCTGCTTAAAATCTATTTTATCTGATGGTGGAGTTGTTGAATTGACTTAAATGATTCATCTGCGAAAGCAACCAACAAAATAGCTTGATGAAAGAGCAAAAGTCATTAACTATCAGTTAATTCTCCAGACAAGAAAAATTCTTCTAGTGCCTAGCATGGCATAATATACTCAAAATATGAGGAGTGAAGGTATGAATTGGGAAAGTACAAGCCCTGTTCAAAGCGAATCGCACTTCATTTTTGGATAAATATAATTTGGCTCTAGAAATAGCTCCCGTCAGGCTGTCAGTTACTTTCAAAGAGCAGAGGCACCAACCTTCCGATAAGAATGTGCTTCGTGCGGAAAGCTGCGCTAACAAAGCGATTGCCTAGGTGTAAATCCTGGCTTGTGGGGATTCTGTAGATGAAATTACGTGTTGTAAGACCCTGGAGCTGCCTCTGAGCTAAAGGCTGATTTATTGTGGTGGTTGTGTTTAGTGGATAGTTAAAGTTCGAATATGTAAATGCCAAATACTGCAGTAACTTAGAGTATTGGCTTGGACATCTTGTCTAAAAACATGTGTTCACAACCGGAGGGGTGTGGGAGAAAAGGTTATGTGCGCAGATACATCTCTAAAAGGTCATTCTTAAGCTGCTTAGCACTTTTCTTTGCGCTGTGGAGCATCTTGGGAGAGGTTTTCAGGAGGTTCATGAACAGGACACCGAGTTAGGACACCCTCCAGGATCTCAGGAGATGCTTGAGGTACCCCAGGACTGTCTCCATCGAGTAAAAATTGGGGTGTTGGACCCCAAGCTGGGGCTGACATCCCCCCAGGAGATGCCTGGGGCATCCCAGGGTTGTCTCTATCAAGCAAAAAATGGGATGTTGGGGGCTGAGACCCCAGGGAAGGGGATGGAGAAGGAGGGGCAGCGGGCTTGGCTCATACAGGCCTTATGAGGAATGGCTGAGAGAGCTGGGGTTGTTTATCCCGGAGAAGAGGAGGCTGAGGGGAGACCTCATTGCCCTCTCCAACTACCTGAAAGGAGGCTGTGGAGAGGAGGGAGCTGGGCTCTTCTCCCAAGTGACAGGGGACAGGACNGTCTCTCTCACAGATGTGATTCGTAGGCTCATACAGGTCTGAAAGAATAAAGCCTTGAGAGAAAGCTGTATATTTGGGTATCTCCAGTTTTCTTCCAGGTGTGGAAAGATCTGGTTGTAAAACAGATCAGGTGTTAGAGGTTTGGAACTGGATGGGCTTTAAGATTCCTTCCAGCCCATTCCATGGTTCTGTGTTTCTCTGGTGCTTATTTTCAGTCGTTAGCATCTCTGCTGTAGCCCTGCAGGCAACAGACCCTCCAGGTTACCTGGAACATCGTTTAAGGGAGCGGTACCCACGCTGTACTTAGTAAAGGCAAAATCTCTCTGGAATAAAGCATTTGGAATATACGGGGGCTTGCACCACCCTGATTCGAGTCTAAAGATTGCCCTCCAGTGCCAAGTGAATGTTTTCCAACCTCACTAGTGTGACACCGCGTGTCATCACCGCGACTGTCACCTGCCTGAGGCAAGGAGGAATACTGGTCGGGTTTCCAAGACGATTATCATCACGGGAGGGCGAACCTTAGCATCTCTCAGTTCACATTCATCACCAAAAGGTCAACAAAGAGGCTCAGCTTGAAACAATTTTTAAAGCATTCTAATAGCTCAGTTCCCTTCTGTTACGTAAATCCTGAGCCAAGAGGCTCGGCGCAGACGACGTCTCCGGTGGGAGACGGGTGGTGGAGCGGCTCCTGCAGCATGTGGGTTGTGGTGTTGTCTCTGTAGCGTCTCCGCTGCAATGAAGAGGGGATTTTGGTTAAATTGGAAGGGGTGAAGTAGCACTTACTGGGCTCTATCTAATCCCTGCAGTACCAATTATTCTCTTTGTGGCTTTTGTGTTGGGCTTCCAAGAGCTCATTCTGCAATCCCGGGCTGCCCCTGTCCCAGGTGAACCTGTCGCATCTGAGACGTATGATTCAACTGACACTTGTTGGGCTATAAATATTCATGGCAGGAAGATCAGAGCACAGCTGAATGTTATGTTTTTATTACAATTAAAGAGCAAATTCTTCTTCCTCACATGTAAAAAGTTTAGAGATTGGATGAGGCTGTATCCAAACACTCCAAGGGGCTCTTGTCACAGAAGTAGCTTAGGACCTGGCTCTGTGGATTTATGTTTCCTTACTTTTATTACCTTTATGCTTGCCTGTAATTGTTAATCTAACAAAAACCTTATTGAAAATCAATATTTTTTTTCCAGGGCTGTTATGAAAGGTTGAAGGGTTTAGAGGGGGAGACGTATGAGGTGCTGAGGGACATGGGTTAGTGTTTGATGGGAATGGTTGGACTCGATGAGCCATTGGATCTCTTCCAACCTGGTTGTTCTATGATTCTATGAGGAGCAGCTGCAGTCACTGATTCTGTTCAACCTGGACGAGAAGAGACTGAGGGGAGATCTCAGTGGTTTGCATCTTACTCACATGGGGAGGAGGAGGAGCGGGCGCTGAGCTCTCCTCTCTGGTGACCGGTGGCAGGACCATGTGAAAGGACAGGGTTAGGTTGAGCATCAGGAGAAGGATCTCAGAGGGTGGTGGAGCCCTGGAACAGCTCCCAGGGCAGCAGGCACAGCCTGACAATATTCCAGAAGGGTTTGACCAGCACCCTCAGCCCCACGGTGTGAATGTTGGGGTGTCCTGAGCAGGGACAGGAGCTGGACTCCATTGTCCCTGTGGGTCCTTTCCAACTCGGGATGTTCTATGATCCTATTAAATCCTTAGGGAGAATAAAACCCCAAACCCATTTGAACGCTTTGGTTTAAATATATAACCAGAGAGGGGAAAGAGGTGAGAGGCAGAATGCGAGGGACGTATCCAATAACCTTTCAATCCTTCTGCCAAGTGGAGAAGTAGGTAGCAATAAAGATGGGGAAGTCTGATAAAATGCCTCCAGAGCACCTAATTTCTTTGCAATACTGTGGTTTTACTAAATCAAGGTCAGATGAGAACTAGATTAGCTACATGATTAATGTGCATATTGGGCTGAACGCAGCAAAGTCAGCCAGCGCGCTGAGGACACTTCCCTGATGGACTGCGCAAATAATCGGTTTAACCAAGCAGTGGAGTTGACTGAAACAACAAAGGTAATTCGAAAAAGGAAAAAACAAACTGCTGTTCAGTCACTTCCACAGAATTTACTTCAAAAAAACCGTAAAAATACATTATTAATGGTGCGATTAATGGACTAAAACCCCTTCAGAAAGTGTACTTTAGTGAATTAATATTTAATGAGACAAATTCACTGTTTCCAAATGTTTTCCACTGTAAAACATTTAGGAAGGAGATGTTGCAGGTATGGAAAACCTCCCACTGTGTGTGATGGGAACTGCTGCACTGAATAACCTGTTAGATCTGGTGTGGCATGAGGTCTTCAACGTCCAGAACAGTCAGATTCAAGCTGCAAAGCCTTGTAGATAAAGTAGAATAAATCTTATTTATAAAATGCGTTGTAAGAGAAACCAGAAAGCTGCTCTAAGTTTGTTAAACTTCACTGTGAGTTTCTTGTTTCTTTTAGATTAAAAATAAACAAACACAAAAAACCAAATAAAACCCACAAGCCTTTGTAAACAGCCCCTTTGCAGCTTTCTTGTAGCCCCTACAGGTACTGGAAGGTGGCTATAAGGTCTCCCCACAGCCTTCTCTTCTCCAAGATACCTTTGTCTTCAGAACTAAATATTTTAAATATATTCTACATGCAACACATCCTCTCACACAGGTGTTCAGTCTAAGTGAGTGAGCGAGCTAACAAATCTGTAAATGATTAAGGCATTTCTGATGCTTTTTGAGTAAGATGGAAGTTTACGCATTTCAAAATTTACCAGAAATACAATATTTAAGATCTCTGTGGAAGGCTGGAGAATTCATTTCAAAGACTGACCGCGAGCGGAAGGAATTTCTTTGC
>WAAB01005404.1:0-47956 GCA_013389865.1 Piaya cayana
TCTGTGATTCTGTGAATGCCTCATTCCCGGGATACACACGCTAAACGCACAGCGCTGAGGTTCCCCGCTGCTGCTGCACCCTCCTGGGCCACCCAGAGCTGGAACTGCTACTGCGTACCCCCGCCCATCACTCAGCGCTCTGCGCTCCCGGTGGCACCCGGGCCGCGGCCATGACAGAAATTGGGACCAATGACTCAGTCAGTGCCTTGCTTGAGATGAAGTGTAGCAATCTGCATTTTCAGCGCAGATCAGCAGGAGGGGCAGCATATTATAAAAAAGAAAACACTTAAGCAAAACCTTAGGCAAGGCTGATATGGAAGCAAAAGCAGGGGAGAAAAGCTGGTATGAGCCAGGGGCTGTGGTCACTGCAAAACCGGTGACATTGTTCACACCACTCAAGTGTTTAAGCAGCTGCACCAGACGTGAAGGCATTGCAGGGATGGTATCACTTTGACAAACTACTGACAAGAACAGTTTATCCATTATCACTAAAAAAGCACACTGTAGAGCTGCTTGTGAGAGACCAAACAAGATGAGTGACCCTTATATTGGGCACAAGTGTGAAGAGGCCACCAGCGCTAGCTCAAATCTACTGATCTGAGATGTCTAGGGTCAGATTCTTGGGGAAATAAAAGCAGCATGAGCTTGAGAATTAGAAGGGACTGTGCTGATTCCCTCAGCTTCTCTAGGCTTTTGTGTTGCCCTAGCAGAGTTGGCAAGGTAAGTTTTCTGATGTGCTAATCAGGTTGCAATGAAATTCAGCCTTTTGCAGCATGTCCTGAAGGACATGGGAGTGCAAAAACTGGGTGGGTTGCTGGAGAAGGCCTGAACTACAGCATTTTAAGTATGATTAAATTTGGTATCTGTTCACTTGTCAAATCGACCTGCTAGATTTAAACTGACCTTACTGTGATTTGCTCAAATGCTTATGAATGTGAGCTCACAGTGCACTTTCTCAGTCACTAAAGCTGGAGAGTAAAAGTTACGAAGTATTATGTATTTGGGATTATATATTCCTGAATTTACGCATTCTTACTTAAATTTACTCAAAAATAAACCCACCCATTGGCTGAAAATACTGAGAAAACAAACTTACATACAATATTCTCTTTCGTGATAGTTCTCAGAAAAATATTTGGAGAGAGTGAAAGATACTTATGCAGTCCTTTTCTTTTACCTTACTCTCCTAAGAGAGATGGCAGTATTGGTATCTAATACACTAAAAGAGGAATGGACTTCTTAGCCTGGGAGGTAAACCTTTGTATATGGGAGAAATTTTATAACTATTTATTTTAATCTTTTAAAAGATTGCATTGAGTAAAAGTAGTGTGAATCCTTACAGTGATTCTTGTTTTTAAATGCTGGGGAAGGATTGTGACATTTTGTTTTGTTGTTTGATTTTTTTTTTGTCCCCTCTGCTCCCCGCTCCCATTTAGCTAAAATCAGTATATCTAGTCTTTTTATTACAGATTTAAACAAATATAAAATAATTTTTAAAACCTGTAAGTTGCCACCATTGAAACCTGATAATACAGGAATTTATAGACATTGAGAATTGATTTATATATGTATAGTTTATTAACTTTCCTGCATGGGAGCACCTGTGGCAGGTAAAGCACCTCTGTAGTGGCATGAAGTGTTCACACTAAGATAATAATCACTTTCTAGAAATGCCAATATAATTAAAGCAGCTCAGCTTTCTATAACAGCCAAAGTCTGAATAATTTATTCAGTTTGCAAAAGGTTGCATTTAAAGCAGAACTGAAACATACAATGTAAACATTGACATATTATAAACAAGGTTATATCTATGCTGCAATGTCTGGATGGTACTGCATATACACCTGAGATGGCCAAACTACCGGTCAGTGAAGGTTAACCTACCTTTGACTCAGTGTTGGTGCCTCAGCTGCTGTGTGTAGAGAGATGTAACTATTTCGGTTAGATATTGTGGGTCTGTACAACACTACAGCTCCTCCTTTTTAAAGCTAGACTAGTATAATTTTCTCAAATGTGTTTTCCTGTTTCTGTTGCTATTTCAGAAGGTAGAAGTAAAATACTGTTTACCTGCGGAGTGAAAAAGTAAGTTTTATTGTTTTAGCTTGGAGCATTTATCTTTCTTAAAAAAAAAAAATAAAAGGTAAATTTCCATTAATAAATGTATGTTAACACTAAATTGCCATAGGAAGGATCTTGTAGATCATTTTTGCAGTATAAGCAGTAAGTAAAAAAAATTCCAAATTAAAACAACAAACTTGAAAATATATCTACAAAAGCAAAAGTCTACTCTAGTTTCCCCAGGTTTTGGAATCTCTTCTCTGGTCCTGGGATGAACGAGTGACCAGTTCTGGGAAATCACATCTGGAATATAAACACAGATGGTTTAAAACTGAAGTGCAATCAAAATGCAAAATTAAGGCGTATTTTGCTTGTGCTTCTGACTGCATTCAGCAATAATTATTGTTACTGGAATATGCAAGAAATGTTACATATGTTTGTGGCAAAAAAGAAGTATTTATGTTAATGCTTCTTATTTACTGCAGCATCATTACTGTTTCAGCAATCCTAATTTATATGTTTTACTTCAGGTTCTATCTCCTTATGCTAAAGGCAGCCAGAGCACAGAAATGGAGCTGTTTGTCATGGGAGATTAAGTATTCTAATTGCAACACTAGAACGGAAATGTGTACATGTTTAGGAGGATAAAGGGATTGTCCAAGTATCACACAGTAGATTACGACAAAGCTATATTGAAACCTAGATTTCTCGCTTCTGACTCAGTGGTCTCAGCTATTGAGTACACTGCTACTCAATACATAACATGAGCATGCAGTTCTTAGTAAAGAAATATGCACTAGATATTTTGATGATGTTGACTATTTATTCACAACAACTAAATCCAAGGAGCATTTAAATCTGCAAAAACAGGACTTTTGAAAGGAATCCCTGGTATGAATCCTGGCAGGGTAGTTAGGTTTTCGGGTCCATAAGCACAGAAAACCCACAGAAAACATCCCTGCCACTAAAGCAGGAGCTGCTGTCTGACAGGAATTTCACAGTAAATACTCTCCCTGCAATTTCTACAGATACAAAAGCTGCAACAAGGGAGTTTGGAAAAGTTTTTTTTTCTGTACTATGCAGTTTTAAATACCAATAAACAAAAGCAATAACACACTTTTTACAAGTACTGATGACCATATTGGTGTCTAGTGTCAGGAGCTGCTGTGGTGACAGAATTAGAGATTAGAAAATGAAACACACTGTTTTATGCAGAGCGGGGTACTCCCTTTGTTCAGCAGGGAAAAGACAAAATCCCTTGGCATCATGCAAGACTAGTCTATATTTACATTTGACTCTTCAGTGAGTACCGGAAGTGTAGCACACTTATGTCACCTGGCAGTTCATAGCTATGTTGTCTTCGAGGAGCTCAGACAGCTTTAGGACAGCCTGCCTGCATTATATGCCCACCCATGTGGCATGTAGTATTCCTCTTTCCAGGGAAACTTTTCTGCCCAAGTGTTTGCCTTGCATTGACCACAGAAGAGCTCCTGAAAAGATGTGCAGGAGACTACTATGCAGCTGTACTGCATGTGAATGAGTCATTCTATGCACACCTTCAGGAGTATCCTGATAGGTAGAATATACTTAAGATGACTTCTGTGGGATAATCAGAAGGATTGCCCTAGATCTGCCTCTCAGGTGTTCCTGCTGTTGCTTCACAAGAACCAAATTCAGCTCCAGCACTATAGCTATTCCAACGCAATAGTGGCTATGCAGGCCGTAAAAGTGATTGAAAGCTTTTGAAAGACTGGTCTCTTTATTTAAGAGCTTATATAGAAGCCAAACCCCTCTGAAAATCAGTTTCCTGAACAGATGGAGATGTATCTTAACACAATTTCCCACTGTTCTGAGGTTCATCCATTAGCCCAAGAGGACAGTTAAGCTCATGCAGCTTGTGAGGTACCTAATTTCAAATTGATAAAAGTGGCTTGGCTTTCAAAAGGAAGGGAAAATTGCTCAGGACTTTCTGTTGTCCAATCACAGATTTTTCTGGATGTCTTTGCTAGCAGACACTTGTATAGAACACCTCTTTTGAGATTTTGTTTCTAGTGTGTCTTATCTTGATTGGAAAAAAAAAATATGAGTCTTTCAGCATATCCTGGCCAAATTATAGTTGTCTAGTGATTTAAATTAATATGCCAACTTCACTTGTATGCATATTCCTAATGTGCCTTTTAATTTTGATGACTAAAGGAAAAGTTTGTACCATCTGGAAACTCTTGCTTTTTTTTTCCCCATGTGTTTGGAGGTAGCATATATAATTACTTGGCAATTGGCCTGGCTAATGCCGCTACATCTTGTCAATAATTTGTATGCAAAAAATGAACCCTTGTGTGAGTGATAGTTCCTTTGAGGCAGGAGGGTGAACAAAGGAAACAGTTATAGCTGAACGAAATGTAAATGTCTTGTAAATATGTTGCCAAAGGACTTGTTCTAAATAGTGGGTCCACAGAGATTGTATCAATGATCCAAAATACTACAGCAGTGTGAAAAATGAATAAAATGCTGCCACTGTTGTGCAGCTTGCATTGCAGTGATGGCTGTCAAACAGCTGTGAGGTCTTTGCAGGGTGGTAAGCAAAGAAAAAGGTTTTTGGAGAACTGGGCAGGAGGGATATATGAGGCTGTGGAGACACAGGGCTTTGCTGCATGGGGCGGAAGGCAAACTGGTAGTGTAGATATGTGTGCACATCTCCATGTCAAATTCACATGAGCTCACATGCAACTGCAGTCTCCACTTCCCCATGTGACCAGTATTCATTTTTGGGAAAGGTTTTGCCTGTATACAACTTGTTTTCCTCACACTTTTAGCCAGCATATAAAGAAAAAAATGCTTTCTTCCCTTAATATTATTTCCACTTTTTTACATATGTTGCTCAAATCAAAAGGAAATTATTTCCCTCTTGCTATTGTCACTTAGTAGATTTTTTTTTTCAGAAACAGGGAATAAAGCAGTTTTTTAAAAATGTATTAATTTTACCCATTACTCTGATTTTTCTCACAATTAATTTTCATTTAGAAATCTATTAGAAAAATAGTTCATCCTGACTTGACGTTCTTCTTTCTCTCCTTGCAAAATTCTTCCCACTGCCAATCACTTGCAAGTGGTTTCAGCCATGTAAACACATGTAAACAGAGATAGCTTTCGCTGGCACTATTACACCTATCAGAAGTGAGCACCGAATATTTAGGGTAATCATAGGAATTCAGCAGAATACTTGTGGGATTTCTCTCACTGTTATGCAATAAACTTTCTGTTCAGCTCTTGCTGGCAGGAAACTGACTTAAACCACTGCAGGGTACTTAAGCTACCTGTATGCAATGATTCAGAGACTTGATCATTTTTGAAGAGGGATTTTCAATCTCAGGTTATCAAAGCAGCAGTACCTTTCCATAGAATGAATGTAATGAAAAAAAAAAAAAAAGAGCTAGGGAAAGTAGAAATGCAGATCTCAGTGTTGCCAAGGAGACTAAAGGGCATATTTGTCTAAGGAAGTAAATTGTTTTTTTATCCTTAGCATTTGCACCTTAGCATGGGCACCGAATCAAAGCTGAAGAATGAATGTCTGAGACTAGGCAAAAGACTTTACTGCCACAACATATGCTATAAATAAGTTTCCATAAGTGTTAACTTTAGAATAAAATTCTTTTCCAAGAGACAAGAATTTGAACTATTTTTAAGAGTTTATAAATATTAATTATATTCCTTAAAATTTTCTAGTATTTGTCTAGTAATTTTGGTCAAGATTTTGAAAAATGTTTTAAGGTGGATGACTGTAAGATGTGATGAAAGTTTGTAGTTTTTTGTTTACATAAACAGTAGTTCCTGTAAAATAACAATAATACATAGGATTTTTAGGTTATAATTTTACAACATCTATTTTTAAACTCTATACACTTTTCTCACATAATTGTGCATTCTTGATTTATTTTAATTCTTTTTCTTCTATCCTTATTAACATACATGTTCTTTTTCATTACGGCATCTATATTTATTAACTTCCAAAAACATTGACTTGTTTTTGTTCCATCTCTTGGCATCATGAGGTAAATTACCATGCATAGTCTAAAATATTCGCCTTTGATGTGTTATCAAGCTCCATTTGAAGGACAGATCCTTTACTGTTTGTAAACCTTCACCTTTACAAAATTCTTTGGATTGAAATAATCTCATTTAGATTTTAAACATACAGTGTTTACCACTATGCTTATTAAATTATGACTTCCCATTTCTTAAAAGAAATTCTCATTTGCTTGGTTTATGCACGTGCCCAGAAGATCCAGATTCTGCAGAATTATATTGGCTATTCACCATATGTTTTATTATTGTTTCTTCAGTCATCATTTGTTAATTAACTCTCCTGGCTCTGGTTCATATTGGTGAGACTGCTGACCTTATGTAAAGAGAAAATCAAGAAAAGAAGTTGAAAATAACCTTTCCTAATGTAAAGAGAGGAAGCAAAAATGATACTATGACCTTTTTTTGTCATACTGTAAAAGGCAGTCTAATCTATTTATTACTCTGTCACTCTACTAATGACTATTTAGCCTTCACAAATGACAGGCAACACTGGAACAAGGAGATGACCTGTGATTTTAATACTCAGCCAATTTTTCTCTTGTGTGCTAATTTCAATCAGAATGGAAAATTGTTTGTAGTGTCATTACTTAGACTGATTACAATCATATATAAAAACCTTTGAAACTATGCATTGCGTCATCAAAAATGGGGTATTTTTGAGAGAATTGAGGGGTTTCTGTTAATAGCTTGAACAGCAAAGTTTTAAAAAGATTTTTAAAAAATAGGAAGTTAAACCAAAAATTAAACCCATTCCTTCAATATGAACTGGCTTATCACAACCTGTCCCCAGCTCTGTAGAAACTGCTTCTGTGCATCCTTTTTGTCCCAGGCTAAGTACAGGCATAAGTGTTGCTTTTCTGTTGTCATGTAGCACTGGCTTAGCTTAATTTGGGCATCACAGCTATGATGGTGCAGTTTGGACTTCTTGAGTATTTCGATGTGACCTCTTGCACACTGGAGGCACAGGGTAAATAGGGACAGTGACAGAGGTTAGTACCCTGCAATGCTTCTGCAAATTGTTGCTGCTTTTAGCAGAGGTGGCAAAACAACAGTTGAAACATACCATAAATTTTTACATGTTGTTAGGCTTTTTTTTGCAGAGTGAAATCAAATCACTGCTGGATTTAATTTAACACTGTAGTGGTTCAGGATTTTATTCATTAGATATCCAACTCTCTCTTCAACAGAAGCAACAACCTTCAAAAAGGATTGTGCGTATACTTCCAAAAACTCAGTACACAGGTATATCTGCTGAAGATGAATCCATTTGTTAGAATAGTTTTCCTCATTTCAATAGTAATTGCACTCCCAGAGCAGGTTGTTTATTTTAATAAAGAAACCAAACACAGGTCTGAATGAAATATGTGACCAGTATAACCGGAAAACATTGGCAATTCCGTGAAAGATAGATGAAAAGGAGAGGAAGGGGAAAGCACACTAATACAGTGTGACTGTTTTCTGCCAGAGTTCCTTAAATGTTCTAGTACCTTTATTCATTTGCTTATTCCATTTGTGACAGATGTGCTGCAGGATATGCACTTCTTGCATTTCTGTTCACTGTAAAAAAAGAGTTTTAGTTAAGTTGCTTTCATCTAATTCAGCTCCTCTTTAAAAATGTAATTAAGGTGTGTTCCAAGTGACTAAGACATCCTGTTCATTTGAAAATATTGAGTAGGATGGAAAAGATTTTTTTCCCTTTTCATTTACATGTGACTGAATCTCTGCTATGTGAAGACTATAGTGGAATACAATAGAGATGCAATAGAAGTAGCCCTTGAAGTTGGGGGTAGTTGGGGCTGGTTGGTTTGGTTTTTTTTAATATACCTTTGACCTATTTGCTGTAAAAAATGAACCTCTGCTTTGGGATATTGCAAACTGTTTAAGAAACTCTCAATGTTTATGCACTGTTTTTCTGTACTTAGCAACATTCCTAAGGCTATTCCCAAAATCAGAGTTGTGAGATCTGAGATCAGCTTAATGCTATACAGAAATGATATCTGGTATCAGCAGCAGGAATTTAAGCTCTGAAATCCAAGGTGGAAGACAGGTCTGTGAAAGATGCAGAGCTTGTTGACAAGGAAATAGCAATGTCATTCTAGGAGATTTGGCACTATTTTTGTGCATGGTCATTATTTTTGTGGAATCAAGGATACATATTATTTGTTGTTGCCTTCACCTTTCTGAGCAATGTGACAATGAAGGCACATTACAGGCAGTGTTTTACAACTAGAATAAAAGACAAGAAAAATGTTTAGTATTCTGTGACCTCACAAATATGTTTTATGTAGCAAGGTAACCTACAACAGTTAAGTTGTTTAGGGAGACTCAGGACCTAATTTCAAACATCTAATGTTCTCAGTGATGCTGATAAATAATACCATTTCCCCTTTCTCTAATGATCCTTGAGTATTTCACTTGTAACAGTTTACTATGCAAGTGGCCTTGGGAAGCTCTGGTATGTTATGGCAAACTTTGCTTAGTGTCTCCTATAAAATGCAGAGGTATTGTGATTCAGTGTCTGCTGCTATTTAGGAAGATGCAGTCAAAATGGCAAAACAATATAAACTAGGGAGTAAGAGAAGCTTCAGTTGTTCATGGTACAGAGGCAGATTCTTTTAATGGAATTCAGAACTCTGAACTCCTACTAAGAAAATATGCCACCCTTGATAGTTTATTGAATATAATCTTAAGAAAATTATAGATTTGTCTGATCCAAGGACTGACAGAATAAAACAGACTGGCAGTTGGTTAAGAGGGCACAAAACATATGGCACTACTAGAAGCCAAGAGTCTTCTTTGGAAAATCATTACACAAATATAGGTAATATATGCAATTACCTACCAGATGATGACAGAAGTGTGAATCAAATACAAACAGTGCTTAGCTGAGATTAAACAAACCATTTGTCTAGCCAGATATTTTTCCAGTGTTTGATACTGGAATTACTCATTTCATTTAAACAGCATAGAGAAAAGAAAATATCTGGGACAAAATTACAATATGAGAAGTGCTCCATGACACCAAATAACTCTGTGTTAATAATATTCCAAGATGAAAAGGAGAGAAACTTCATTTTTCCCTTTTTTCAGTTCAGTTTATGGTTAGAATTGCAGAAAAGCTTTTTGAGTAGTGACTAAGTACTACTGGACTGACAAAAGATAGTATGTCCTTAGTGGTTCATTTCACAACATTGACAGGATTTGACATTTCTTATTTATGTTTTGGTGTTTTATTTTGTTTTGGTGTTGTTGTTGTTTGTGTGTGTGCATTACTTTCATGAAGAGAAAAGCACAGATCAGCCATTAAGCACAATGGAGTCTTCAGACTTGTCTCTGTATTGATACAAATTGTAAGAATAAAATGAGTTTCTGGAAATTCATATTATATGATTAATTGACAGTATTAATCAATTAATATTGATTAACTTGGTTTTGTTTCTACTTTTTTAGAAATAATCTGTGCAAGAACACACATAACAAGTTAAAAGTGCAACAAAGAAACAGCACTACATAACTTAAAGTAGAAATAGGATGTTTCCATAGTCAATGTAATTCATTTTAGTGAATTAATTGCTATAAGTGCACTATGCCTTTCATGTGTGTGATCTGACTATTAGTACTACTAGTCAGTACTACTAGGAGAAGAGGAAGAGGTTGAGGAAATTATCTATAAATTTTAATATGGTAAGACTCCTAAGAATGACACAGAAAAAGAATAGAATTTTACAAGTACATCAAAGATATTGGACTCAGCTTTAACCACTACTTCTGATTTTGATCCTGCAGCTTCACTGACTTGAATTGATAGCATTTATGTACTTAATCTCTGAATAGCAGTAATTTATGAGATATCTAGACTTCTAAGCACTTGCAGCTCTGAGACATCCATTTGATTGTGGACACAAAATTGCAAACAATTAGAGACTGAGATAGAATTGTTGATAAACTGTGGAAAGTATGAAAATATCTACTCATTTAAAACTTTAATATTGTAAAAAGACTGCTAAAAATTTGGTGGTTCTGATTAATAGCATAGATGAAAAAGAAGTCAGCTTAATGACCAAATACCATTACAAAAACCAGCAAAAACTGCAAGAGTTCTTGTTTTAAAGATAGAACTTTAGAAGACAGAATAACTGCCCTCCACTTGGCGATGATGCTATTGTTTTGTCAGCAACACCAATGAATACAGCTACTACACTGTAAAATAATTGTATTATATGGCAGATAAAATAAGGGGTATGCATCAGATTATAAATAATTTAATTTTATAAAGAAATTTTACATTTTAATCTGTTTGACCATCACTTTCACTTAGAATCTGAAATAAAATTATATTATTTTGTACCTTGCTATAATCTAATATTTTACCCATAAGAAAATGTCAGGTCACATTTACAACAATCCAGGGGGCTCTAAGTCATATTGAAAGATCATTCTGTTCAAGCATTTTAAATGAAACTGTCCAACAAAGTTTTGGCTAAGGACAACGAAGGACTCATTATACAGTCAATATACTGAAATGCTGGCAAAAGCAATGCCAGGGCTGTTACTGTCTGTCCTTTGAAATCTGAAATGGTGTCAAGTGTGCAGTAATTTATCCTTTAATATCAAGGATAAACTGTATTTAATTAGAAGTTTTATAAATTGTATTAGTATTTAAAAATATCTTTTAAGAATATCATTATGTCATGGCGGAAACAACATTAAGTGAAAATAGTCTGTATTTCAACATTATGAAAAATTCATGTGTATGTTTGTTTTCATGAACTAGACTAGGAAGCTTGACTATATGTTATAACCTTCTAAAATTTTTATATAGGCATGATTAAATTCTAACAAGAGCCATTTTCTGCAGTGAATTTTAACTCCATTTCTTACCTATGATTGTGTATGTGTGCACTCCCTAAAAGTACCATCAGGAAACATGACTGTGATTTGAAAGTGTTTTCAACTTCACTTAGCTAGTATTGGCACTAGAAATTGGGAGAAATAGAGGTGCAGCTGTGAATAATGTGTAAGTCATTAATGAATATGTATGAAGAATACATAGGCAGAAGGACAACAAGGATGATACTTCTTCACAAATTTGTGAAGGGCCGTATACTTTGATATGGATACTGGGTAGAAGACAATATTCCTCTGCTTATCACCCTGTAGAAATTTCTGCATTTTGCACTGCAAAACTTAAAATCCCAGCACAGTAAAATGCAAAGTATTTAGTTCCCTGAACAGCACAGTGCTGTGAAACTCCTGGAAGAAATTGAACAATCTGTCATGGCTGGTAATGTTAAGTGATCTTTTGCCACACCAGGCTGATTTCTTGTTTCTTATGAATGCCGCTTTCCTCCTCCCTTTCTCTGGAAGGTTGTAACAAAACACCTGTCAGAGTGTCAAAGGCACCATAAGTTGCAAAAGTAATTTCTTTGCCAAGTTAAGAACAAAGCTTCAGCAAGGCTGTGTTATTCTGGTTTTTGCAGTAGTCATATGGTTGCTGGTCCTTCATGCTAACTTCATGGACATCCATAGCTCTGTTGCATCTATTATTATTACTGAGGTGACTTGATGTGGAAAGCAAGTAGTTGTAGTACTCCATGGGCCAAAGTCTCTCACTTTGGGATGACACATGGGTATTAGTTTCAGCAGAATAGGGAGGTTTGCTTCTTTAGTGCAATTTCTAATGTGGCAAAGACTATCAATTTATGTCAAGAAATTTTGTAAGATCTATATTACAGCCAGCAAAATTAAGCATGGTGAGGTACAGGTGAATTATCTTGTCTAGGCTTCACCCCTTTTCATCAGGGATGAGTTTGGCTGAAGGAGAGAGCCTTCAGGGCAGCCAACCCTAACTTATTTGTCAAATTTCCCTGCATTAAGAATGCTGCTTTCAAATATGGTAGACAACAATCTGTATTCTAAGAGTGGAAGGCTTGCATTATTTTCCCACTGCTGAAGTAGGATGGGTTTCTCAGGGAACAAAGGGGTAAATGGTGTTGGATTGTTACATAAGTGAAATAATCGTAAGTTCTCCAGGTTTGTGATGTGTTTCCTGAACATCTAATTGATATTTCTGGAAAAAAAACAGTGGAACTTCTGTTTGCCAAAAGCTGTGGTGTCATTTCTTGAAGAGTCATTTTTAAGAGAAGCTTATCAGAAAAGAAAAACTTCCAACAATTTTTTGGTACCTTTTCCAGCACATCTCTAGGTAAAGAAGGAACTGCTATAATAGCAGGATATACTCCCTCTGATAGTCACTGTGGGCACTGGAGAGTCCAGCATGGTAAAGCACTCAAGATTCCTTCACACTTCAAGCAACAGAGAAGCAGCCTAAGTGCTTGCCTGAGGCAGGGCTATATCACAGGAGCAGCAAAATGGCTTTAACAGTGTAATTGGTCCAAAATATCCTGGGTGAAATGTTGGAGGGGGAGGTATCAGAAACGGCGTGACCAGCAGGTCCAGGGAGGTTCTTCTCCCTCTGGACTCAGCACTGGTGAGACCACACTCGAATCCTGTGTTCAGTTCTGGGCCCCTCACCACAAGGAGGATGTTGAGGCTCTGGACTGTGTCCAGAGAAGAGCAACAAAACTGGTGAAGGGGCTGGAGAACAGGCCTTATGAGAAACGGCTGAGGGAGCTGGGGTTGTTTATCCTGGAGAAGAGGAGTCTGAGAGGAGACCTCATTGCTCTCTCCAACTACCTGAAAGGAGGTTGTGGAGAGGAGAGATCTGGCCTCTTCTCCCAAGTGACAGGGGACAGGACAAGAGGGAATGGCCTCAAGATCCACCAGGGGAGGTTCAGGCTGGACAGTAGGAAAGAATTTTTCACAGAAAAGGCTGTTAGGCACTGCAATGGTCTGCCCAGGGAGGTGGTTGATTCACCTTCCCTAGAGGTGTTTAAGGTGCAGGTGGATGAGGTACTGAGGGACATGGTTTAGTGATTGATGGGAATGGTTGGGCTCGATGATCCGGTGGGTCTCTTCCAACCTGGTGATTCTATGATTCTATGATTCTATGAAATACTATGTTTAAGAACAAAATGAAGGGAATTGTTAATAACGTACTTAGTGATTATAAGTATGACTGATGGCTAATGGGCTCCCTAATTTCAACACCTCTATAAGCATTCTATAATTTAAAAAAAAAAAATCCTAGTGAATTTAATAAATTTTATTCTTAACAGGATGTTAGAAGGTACTATTCCAAAGAGCAATCAAAGACCACTACAGGTGTAGGAAAGCCTTTCCTAATAAGCTGTAAAACTGGTTAATTTGTAGCACTTTCAAGAAGGCAGCAAATAACACGTGTTCCATTATTTAGCAGAATTAATTGCCTCTGGGATCCAATCAGCTGTTTGTCAGCCAGCTGCACTGCAAATGGTCTGTGCTTTTTTCTCTTTAAATGGTGCAATCACACTATGCATTCCTTGCCCATAGCTTTTCCCTCTTAAATCAGTCTCTGGCATTTGACACTTACAAACTAAAAATAAAATGAGCTGGGTTTCTAGTTAAAGTCTATTTATTAAAGATGACCTTTCATGTATAGAATTACCAGGACATTTGGCCTGATTTACTATACTAACTTTTCCAATTTGGCCCTAGGTAGGGAGCTGTGCTAGTAAGGCTGCACTCTACGATGAAATAGTGCCTAATCAGTATTTATGAATAGGGTTTTTGAAGTCACTAAAGAGCAGAGCTTTCACAATGGACTGGGGAAGAATTTTTACCTTCTTAAAACACAAATATTGCTGAGCTTTGGTAATCTGGATTGAAGACCTTTTGTTTTTAAAATTGCAGTTAAAAATATGTAATGTAATACTGTCAGTAATTTAAATGGGGAGCACCTCTTTCAGACATTAATGCTATTTTTAAAATTTTGTAATTAGTATGCAAATGAACTGCTGTACTTAAAAAATGGCAATACAGTGAATACATGGAAAAGAACTACTTGACATTCTAATAAATGCAACAATACTCCCCCCACATTTTTTTTTAATATTTTTATTTTTGAACTCAGTGTTTTGGGGTGAAGGTTTCATTTTATGGATGAGAACATGTTCTTTTGGTGTTGAATGGAGACTTGTGGGGTGAACTCTGTACAATAACAGCATGCTAGATGGGTAATGCTCATAGTTTTCCTAAATCTTGATCAGTTCTTCAGAATGTCCATGTCCTGATATTAGCTTTTTTTCCACAAATATGTCCTCAGGGAATAAGTCCAAGATATGCAAGTGATCTTGATACATAGATTCTTATGCTACTGGTGAGCCATCTGTCTCCAAAAGATGGAGTCTTTTAGATATGGCTAGGACCAAGTTGGATCCTGTTCTTTATGCTTAACAGTTCTAATCATCTTTTCCCTTCATCTGGTTAGTCCATTTTTAAATGTTACCCAAGTTCCTATATTCTAGACTTATACACTCTCTTTCCTCAGGAAATTCTACAGTGATTCTGTGCATGAAATTTAATATACTAGTTGAAGTATTCCAAATATATTTCCCAATAGCTGAGGAAAACCTCTAAGAGTATGTTATTTCCCTTACAATCTATATTCCAGCTTATGTGGTCCACATTGATTATTGCTTTTGTCATGATATTGAAATTTTTTTAATTGCTATTACATTTGTAATGCAAGATCACTTTCAGATTCTTTTCTGCAAGCTTGTTTCCCAGGACTCATTCGCCCATGTATATTTGTATAGCAGACCATTCTTTTTGAGTTTGGAAACCTGTCTTGATGCTATTTTAAAATGCATCCTGTGGGGGTTTCTTTTAAGTTGTTACTTTAAAGGTTATCCTGTTGAGCAAGATTGAGAAAATCTTTGAAAATTGTAGAGAGGAATATTTATATTTAAGCACAAAATCAGAAGGGTGAAGTTGATCTGCAAAGTTCTCTATCAAATCTTAGTCTACTACACTTGGTGCTGATGAATTTTGATTCTCCCTGCTGCCTGAGCTGAAGTTCTTCAGTTTCCTTCCAAATCTGATTATGCCTATTAGTGGACTTGCAAAGCAGGGCATAGGCCATTGTAGTAGATTTGCAGGAAATGCAAAAAGGCTTGTTGAACTAAAAGCCTGAACCTGGATGGGGTGTACCATAATGAAAACCTGAAAAATGCACATGATAATATGTTTTCTGATAAACAGGAGATGTTGCAGTAGAAGAACACAAAACTAAGTGTTGGTGGGCTAGAGAAGCAGGCCTACACAGTTGTTACAAGTAATTCTCAAGGGAACTATAAAACTACAGATGCCTAAGTAGCTTCTACTGCAAGCTTGACTTAAATGCATGGCTTAGCATTTAGATTGTACTTTTTATTTATGGAGAAATATTTTCCTGTACTACTGAAAATAACTGAAAAGGTCAGAGGAACATGGGTTAGTGATTGATGGGAATGGTTGGACTCGATGATCCAGTGGGTCTTTTCCAACCTGGTGATTCTATGATTCTATATTTTAGTAACTGGTCTACTTTAGGTAACCAGTAACATTGTGCACTTTGTTCAGACCCATGTAAAATGTTGATCTTAAAGAAAATCTGCTGGGACATTTGACTGTGTTTTACTTCAAATCCTTTACTCATGTGGAAGTTTAAGTATCCTGGGGAATCTTAAGAAAATATGTCCTGTCTTTAGCAACTTGTGCCTCTACCAACAGCAAATGTGATTTAGTAGAGAATGAAAGTTTAAGTGTTAGAAAAAACATTGACTAGCAATTTATGAATGAGTCTATGCAGTATGAATTATGAATAATTAGTTTCAGGTTACTGAATTCTGTTAGACTGTTTTGTAAATCAGAATAGCATACTCTGCTCCAAATAATCTGGGAAACTAGTGTTATTTGTTCGGTGTAATCACAGCCAAAAGACTGTATTTTACCCTCAATCTGTCAGCAAAAATCTCTGTTAGTAAAGGAAATTTTGTGTATGGATCAATGTACATACAAAATGTCTGTGTAACTGAGCATAGAAGTTAATATCCTTGAATTATTTCTTCTCCTTCATTTATGAGTACGTATAAATCCATTTAAAATTACATATTTTTGCAACAAATCTTCATGACTAGTCAGGAGTGTAGTTTCTTGATATCAAAAAATCTGCCAAGTTCCTCTGCATTCTAATGAAGTTTGAAAAGAGCAAAGCCAAGAATTTCTAGATCTTCGAGAAATATAACTAAATGAAACTAGGAGGTTTTCAAATATGGCCAAAGGAAGTTTGTATAGTAGGAATTCTTCCTTTCCTGGCTAGGAAATAGGAAGATATTGAGAATTAGGCAGAGTGAGTAGAAGAAAAGCAAAAATATCAGAGGAAAAGCCATGGAAGAGTTTGTTATTAGATCAAGGAGCTGTTAATGAGGCCAAAATATGGTCTTAAACCCCTTTTTTCGTGTTTCTGTTTGAATGATGATCTAGCCAGTTTTAGTTCACCAAGACAAAGCTATCAGTCAAGGTTGGGCAACTGCAAAATCAGAAGTGCTCACACAGTTGCAGTATGTTGATACTGCTTACCTGCATAACAGCCTTTGACAGCAGGTGATAGAGCAAACGAGTAAAGATCAGCTATGTTAAATGTAAAGAACATTTTTTCATTTTTTATTTTCTTTTGCTTGCTATAGGAAGATGATCTGAGTATTTTTATTCTAATGCTGTAGTACAGAGACTTCCAGGATTATTCATCATCTTAACATATGCACTGGACTGGGGAAATTAATAGCAAGACAACACTAATCTCTGCCAACACACCAGTGATCTATTCATGGAACATCTAGTACAACAGTTGGTCTTCTGTAATTCTTTTCAGAGTGACATGGTACACCTCTTAGAAAAAAAAAGACTGTGGAATCAACTGTAGAATCACATGCATGTGTTGTTTAGCAGACTAATGTGGACCAATTGAGCTATCAGAAGCTGGAATGAGGCCATGTGGACTCTTTTGTGCTGCTGGTTCTTGAAATTTATGACTCCAACATGAACTTAATTCAGTTCATGGAGAAATTGTTATTAGAAAACTGAGGAACACATCAATTATACCATACAGTACATTATAGTGTTTAATCCCCTCAGTTCATTACTACACTAAGCAATCATACAAACCATGTATTTTATACAAATTTCTTTTCCTGTAGAAGCAAGAAACACTGTAAAGGTCATAGTTGGCGGAAATTCAGTGCTATAGTTTATACAATACAGTGGTTGCTATTGTAGTCTTTTGTTGATTTTTTTTGTCAGGTGGTTTCCAATCAATAAATAATTTCTTGTGCTTAATTAAAAGACCTCTGTAGGAAATAGAAGTATTGTTGAACTCTTGGGTAAAAGCATCGGTGACAAGGATTTCAAGAATAATAATTACAAAATCTTTTTTGTCTTTGTGAACTAAAAGTGATATTAACATAAACCAGAAATAGCACATAAAGAAAATTGTTCTCTTTTAGAAAAGGCCACAGTCTGCAAAGGGAAAACCAGATAATTGGGATTAATTTCATCACGTCTTCTCCTGTGCTATTTTTGAAGATGTTACTTGTCATTTGCTCTTAACTTAAAACAAGATGTTTGTTTTATTTGTATCTAGAAAGGGTATGGAGAAATTATTCTTCTGACTTCAGCCTCTTTCTCTCTCTTATACACAATCACATACATATAAATATGAGCAGAGCAAAGCTCTATCACTGTCAGTGGTTTCCAACATGAACTCAATGTCATTCAGGCACATGGGGTACTTTGCAATTCTTTAAAAATGACAGGGAGAAGTTTACTCCTGAGGAGCTTCTTAGCAAATGAAAACAGTAGTCTTTATTATTATGAAGCTGTTGCTTGC
This sequence comes from Piaya cayana, assembly GCA_013389865.1. NCBI lineage: Eukaryota > Metazoa > Chordata > Aves > Cuculiformes > Coccyzidae > Piaya > Piaya cayana. The sequence goes on from WAAB01005404.1 coordinate 17,948, forward strand.
ATTATCTAGAGCAGATGCAAATGTGTATGTACACACTAACATCTATTTCTATATTCCTCATTGCCGTAGTATCTGTGTGGCTTATAGCATTAGTTGACTTATCTTCACAACAACAAAGAAGAGACTGCTTTTATTTCAGTTTTACAGGTGTGGGGTAAATCTCACTAAAAGAGGCATTGTAGCTTGCTCAACCTTATAAAGAAGCCTAGAGCAGAACAGGGAACCAGGTTTGAATTTCCCAGGGCTAAGGCAGTTGCACTAACCTGCAGTTGCCTTGCTGCATTAGCAGAGTGGGTCTCTTACCTAATTAATTTGTCAGCTGAGCAAGAGTTGAAGACAAAAGACATTTTGAATCTGAGTTCCTAATTTTAATTCGTGGAGTGGTGCTTGGTTGAGGCAATTGACATAGTTGGGCAGGAAATTCTCTCACATTCCTAAAAGATTAGCAGAGGGACTAGTTCTTTAACAAAATAGCAGTCTGAACTTAAAAATTTTTTGTTTCTGCCACTGGTTAGCTAGACAGTGCTGAGAAAGTTTTTTTTCATTTTTCTACTGCATCAATTTCAATATCTATAACCTGTCATGCATTTTCATCTTCTTTGTGAGGCTGTTTGTGATCTACCTGTAGAAGAGCTACATCCTTCTGTCTGCAACAGAGGTATATTTATATAGATGCGAATTGTACGCAGGGTATTTGGATTCCTTCATTATACTTTTTACAGTCATTTTCATTAGTGTTTAAATTAAATCTAGTGGAAGTTTGCTTATGTTACAAACACTGATCCTTGTGTCAGGTGACAAATACATAACAAGTGGTATTATGTAATTTATCTTCTTAGGATGAGATTGACCTAGTCTTCAGCAATGGAAAGTCACTATCACCACTGCTCTTGATTAAACAATAACAGTTTACAGGGCAGGAAGGAGTACGCAAAGACATTTCTTTCTGTAGAATAGACACTGAAGTTCATAAATGTATTCATGATAATCACTGTTGTCATTTATATGCTGCCAGTTTGTGAAGACCATCTTGTTGAGAAATGACTTTGATGCTGCTAGTAGGGTCTATCACAAACTGTAAACTAGCTTCAACATTCTGTAACAGTGTTTCAACATTGAAAAGAAAAATGTCATCTTTAAAATTTAAACAACTGTTTAATGTTTAAACATTGTTCGTTATAGTTGTTCAACCAGGATAAAAAATAAAGGGAGACGTTTTTGTCTCCTCAAAGCCTCTGACATGGTGTATTAAAATTCTTAGACCATCTGTATGATGCCTCATCAGAAATTATGTGCATCTCTCAGCAAGATGCCACGGGAGGAATGTCATAAAATTAATTTCTATTAAAATAAGTGACGTTTGCTTTGCCTTGTGGAAGAGAAAAATTAAAGAGTGAAAGCATACCTTTCATGGACCCTTGCATAAAGTGACAAATGCCTTAACCTCTTAACTACCCACAAATGTGTATTTTCACTATGCCAATGAGAACAACTGGGCTCTATTCAATGTCTCATTTTTTTTAAGTCTCCTTAAGGGCTTTTGAATCATTTAAAGGCTTAAATATAGTCTTTACAGCCACTGAAATGAATAAAAGGGATTCCATTGACTTTTCATATGCTGGAAAGTTTTCTTCTAGCATGTAAGCAGATAGCTTGTCCTACATAACAGAGTTTTGTCTCAGCTCATCCTGGGTTTTATTTTCACAAAATCGGATTTTATTTTCTGCATTGCAGTGCTGAAAGACAGAGAAAGTGAGGGGTACAGCATAGTTGTTGCTGCACAGTGCAGAACCTGAACATTTCTCCAGGTGACCTGCAGTAGTATACAATTTCTGCAAAACAGACCATGTGAAGCTCAGAGAGAAATAATACATGGACAAAATAGATGAATCAAAAGACGGAAAGAAGCACAGAGGAAAACGTGGAAATTCAAGGTGGCAAAAGGCCATTTGTGTATGTACATAGCAGTTTGCATTAGCCAAGTAAAATACAGAACTGGAAACAAAAGGAAAAGTTTTGAGAAAAGGAGAAAAATAGCAGAAATATGTAATTAAACATAACACTTTAACACTACTGATACACACATCAGATCGTAGTCTAAATCTCAGGAATACACTCAAAGGACCATCAGTTATTAATCTATAGAAAAAAGTAGTACATAGGGGAACACTTTTATTCAACCTTTCTTTTTCAGATGCTGTGTCCTGAATAGCACAGTTTAGTTTAGTTGGTAACCTGACTAGCCTGCAAAAAAAGGGGTGCACTTTTTGATATTCAGGTAAAACTGGGCACAAAATATTATGCTCACCTTCAGTAGTATTTGAAAAGATCCCATGCAGTTCTTCTAATCTTTTCTGCCCTTCCCAGTATTTCAACTTTCAGTAGGAATCTTAGTGATGTTTACTGCTATGTTGTCTTATTTTTCAGTTAGAACTGGGAGAGAACTTAGTTTGAACAATATTTTTTCTCTAACCCTACATTCTCTGTGTACCCACCTTAACTTGTAATACTTGGTTCTTGTTCGTATCATCTCTGTTTGATGCTGTTTGTGTGCTTGTTTTTTCTATACATGACCTAAGTCACTGGAAATACAAGCTGGTGTGACTATGCCATTTCTGCCCTCAAATGTATTTACAGAAGCTTTTCTGATGGTTATGAAAAAGTGTGTCAGCACTGATCTTTGCAGAGGTTGCATTTTGCTATAGAAAATGACAATGATGCAAAAGCAAATTATATTTGTTTTATATATACATGTAGAAATGGCTGCATACTGCATTCTGCTATAACTGTGCATTTTCAACCAGGCTTGTGATATATTTGTGGTTTAGGACATCTGAGAGTAGGTGACAAATTTTTTTGCACAATTTTTTTTCTTTGAAAATCTGGTGGGTTTTCATTATTCTTAACTCTTTAAAGAATTCCTGTTTTTTGAGGTATTGCTCCTTAAAACTTTTTTTTCTTCTGGGAATATTATGTTTATTCCTGTTTCTCAGATTAAAATCAGTGCCAAATTTCTTCTGGCTTTGATGAAAATCCATACTTTGTTTTCTTTTGAATAGATGCTTTACCATTTCTTTAAAACATTTAAAACATTTAGGTGTCAGTTCAAAATACACAAATCTCACTTATACAAATGATTTACCACTACTTCAGTCACAAAAGAACAAACTTCTTCACTTAACATTTAATTAATATTCATTCTAGGATTTTTAATTTGAATGGGTGTACCTTCTCTGAAGTTGACTTCCTTCACAGAATACAAAATTCTGGAAGACTGAAATACATTAAGAAATAAATCTCTAGCATGAACAACAAGGTCAGCAAAGGAATGAAAAATCAGTCCATACGCTAAAATTCATAATTCCTTCGTGGTGACCTTGGTTGAGTCCAACCTTCACTGTATTGAGAAGAGTCTCAGAAAGATCAGAGATGTATGGCTAGATCTTTGGGTTTAGGTCTCTGATAATTAGCTGAAAACATGGATTATAGCTGTTTTGTGGAAGCTATAAACAGGACGTGGCTTGAAACGGGTCAAGGGAGTACATCTGTACCATACAACTTTAATAGCAACCTCACAGCTTTTCCTACAGAAGGCACTCTTCTGCACCATACTCATAAAGCTTTTGAACCTATCAAACAACACGCCAGTAACTTATTCTAATTTGTACTGAAGAACTTGTAAAAGTTAAGCCTGTTTTCCCCCTTTAATGATGGTCAAATCTTTATGTTCCAGAGCTGTTTATTTCCAAAATTATCTATTGAAAAGATGATTAAAAACCTCAAAAGAACACAAAACTGAATATCCAATAGAGTTTAAGATAAACTTGATAATTTTGTGAAATATGTTAGCTGATGCAGTCATTTGTTAAGAGTTGAGGATAAGGTGTATTGTTGCTGGATATTCCTAAATTGTATGTTTCCCCAGAAGTCACACCACAGAGGCTAAATATTATCCTAAACCTGAATACATCTGAGACTAACATTTTTAGAGTGCGTTGGCGTGCACTTTTCACCCACCCTTCCTCTGCTAGTATGCGAAATACATTTTCCTCTGCTTTTCTGAGCCCTAAGAGTAATATCTACCTCTGTTGCTATGACTGCATTCTACCACTTTTCCTATTTTTATGCAATTCTAGTTGCTCTAACATCCTTTCCTCTTGTGATTTCAAACACAAAAAATCATTTAATTGGTTAATTATATTTCCTCAGTTATATATATATATTGATTTAAGTTTCCTGCTGTCTCTTTTCTTATGCTAGATTAAGTGTAAGTAATGTTTAAACAAACTACAGGCTTCTGTGTAGCACTCTTTTTTTTTTCTCATGGTTTATACATAGCATTTCAAGGGACACCTTTAAGTAGGGTTAGCTACTACTTTAAATTGCTTTCTACATAGAGTTAAATCCTTACCTTCAAGAACCTGCTTAAGTTACTGTCTACTAGCAAGTTCACAGTGTTTTTTCACCCTCAAAGGTATTTTGCTGTCTTCTTCCAAAAGATGAAACATTGTGCAAAAGTAAGAACCATGTTTCTTAGTAATAGTTATTATGCAACTCTAATAATTTGGGGTTTTATCTTAGAGGGATTATTTCTGACAACTTCAGTGACAATTGTATATTTACGCCTTTGCAAACTTAATCTTTGTTCACGCTCTTGCAAAATCCATGTAGGAAGAATTTTGGCTTTAGAAGGGATTGCTAGTGTAAAGATTTAAAGTTTGAGTAACATTCTCAGGATCTGGGCTTCAGTAAATGCATCAGAAATTCAATAACAGTATATTTAGGAAGTGCCATTAACATGATTCATAAGCACAAAATTTACTAGTTGATTCTGTCCTGATTAATTGCATAACTGAATGAGGTGGTGGGACTAAGGAGCAAGATACTAGTCTCAATTCAATAACAAAGTTTTCTTCTTCGCTATTCCTTGTAAGTTACTGACTTATATAAATTATATGAAAACTGATGATGCTTGTTTCTGGCAACACTAAGATATTGTCTGCAGAGATTCATATTGAATATTTTGTGTGTGCAAATGTCAGAAGAATGCCCTTCTCAATGCAAAAGCATTAGTGTTTTCCACAGAATCACAATGTTTGCTAGTACAATAAAATAAATATATGAAAAACTTTAGAGAGGAAAATCTTCTGCTGGATATTTAAGGCTCAACAGTTTTTGACTCTTGAAATTTATAACTTCCTATTAAATGATTTCAAGACCTTGAACAAATTCCATTTAAAAATGTTAGCAGTTATTACCAAGTATGCATAGTATTCTGTAGTTTTGTTTTAATAATTTTATCAATATTCACCGATGTGAGCCATATTGAGTGTGCTTGATAATATGTGTGTTAGCTATTAGAATACTAAGCATGAACAGACTGAAATGAAGGAATTACCACAAACCGTGCTAATTTAGCAGCTATACTAAAACCTCCATTTGCATTGCCTTTGAACTGTAACATTGAAGGCAGATTTCTTCTTACCAAATTTGAAGGGCTGTGATATTTGAAAAAAATGTCAGGGATGGAGCAAGAAGCAAGCAGGAATTGATTCACAGACTTCATAGCTGCTTCTGTATCTGCATTTCCTAATGCATTTAAGTAGTCATCAGACATTTCAGTATTTTCTATTTCACTAATTTATTTGCTATTATAAAGAAATTAATCCTCTAGTATGAAGGTGCAGCTAGCACTCTTGTAATGCAGTTTCTCGATAGTTCCCATTATGTTTCTGGTACTCCACTGCCTAAGTGTTCAGACCGAAATGGTATTTATTGATTTTTTTTTTTTTTTGCTTCTCTTTGAAAACCCACCCAAATGTCAGTTTTAAAATAAATCTACATTTTCATTGCATCCAGGATTCCCACTAGACATATGCAAGTGGAGAAACTGCTGCTGGCTCTATGGAAAGAGTAAAATCTCTACTCTCAGTTAGTTTAATATCTACCTGATAAATGTGCATCACAAATCCACATTCTCAAATTTCCTATTCCACATCTTTGTTTTGCAATAGTGAAGGAGGCTTCTTCAATTATGCCAGAGCTGGAAGATAAATGAGGCAGTAGAAAGAGAAGCAATAGTCAAGGCAAGTGAAACCTGCACTGTGAAATTGTATTGAGTCTTTAATACAAAATTAAACCATACAGATTTGCATGCCTTGTTTTTCTGAATGCCAAACTAGAGTCCTGAATTCTGATTTGCAGAAGTGCTGAGTGCTAACAGCTAAAATAGAAATGAGTGCAAAGCTGTCCTTTAAATATGCCAAGTGCTATGTGGTCTTAATTTGCTAAATACCCCGAACTGTTTTGACCTGCACAGAGTTTATGTGTACCTTTAACTCATATTTTGCGAGATTTCAGCATGAAATTTTAGATACTTTCACTTTCTCACAAGAATAAAACATGAGTATGGATGCTTATAAGCAGGAGCAGAAATCTTGTTATCATATCTATGCAATATTAGGTGGTAGGATAGTGTTTGAGTGCAGGATCCTAAGCAAAGCATGAAGAAAACATCAAGGAGAAAATAAATATGAAACGGATGTTTATGTAACTGAGCACTAACTTCTCAGTGAAGTAAAAGGGTCTTTAAAAAAAGAAAAAAGTATCCAATCTTTAACCCAAACCCTGCTTGTATTCAGGTGAAACTGAACAGGGTAAGCCCACTAGTCTGAATCAAGGTTGTACAGCTAAATTTAGCTAAAGGATTTTAATATTCTGGGGTGTTTGTGATTGTAAAATTATTATAATTACATTGATTTTGAGCACAGAGTTTGCTATTATGCTGTAGGATGATCAACTTGAAAATAGAGTATTACTCTTTGCAAAGATATTAAATTATGCTACTAAAGTGTTCTCTATAACAACACTTGCCATTAGTTCACTTTTTTCCATTAAATGTCTTCATGGAAAGTAATAGAGATTTTTTTATATATTGTCACTGCTGTTAATAGGAAGGTGGTTGACTCCAGTTGGCTAAATTAATCTGATATCAAAAGAGATTTTACTCCAAATAAATCAGAAGTGTCATGTTCAGAGAAGTACTCATCCCTTGCGTGAGAGAGCTTTAGTTTCTTCACGTCTTCATTTTTTTCTCCTAGGGAAGGGTAACTAATGTCTTGATTAGGTTTCTGTAGGAGCTCCGCAGTAGTCTGCATGAAGGTGTGCTGAAGCAGACCATGCCACACAGCAGCTTTCTCTGTCAAGCAAAAGAATAAGCAGGGATTGTAGGACTGAACCCAAGGCCGATGTGACACATACTGTTTCCTAAGGTTTATAGTTTGCAAGCAGTGTTCAAAGTACATGAATTCTGAATTCCTTTTGATATTGCTAATGTCTGTCTTAGTACTTAGCACAATTTGATTTACTTCAATAATGAAGATATAGTTCAGATGACCCTAATAACAGCTCCATGCGTTTGCACTGGGTATAGTCTATAGTTGCAGAATTATTTATGAATGTTTTCCTTGTCTGTGTGGTAAAATGAAGATTACATAGCTGCATGAATTATATAACATAATGTCGGGGAATATTTTTTTTTAATATTTTAAACTTCTGATTCTTTTTTTAACCACAATACAGATTGGAGAAACAATGTTGTAAAAATTGCTGCAGAATAAAATTGAAGTTTATATTTAGCTTGTCATGCAAGAGCCTTCCGAGGAGATGCTCCTCACTAATTTGAGTTCTTAACTCACCTAGTTGTACATGACTATTGTAAGACCTTATACATTAGTAATATGGAAGATAGCGCTACCATCTAAAAGCTTTACAGTACCATGGGCATAGCAGCACGAAATGAGTTATTCTTATCCTTATTTTTGTCTTTCAGATAGCCAGCTGAACAATTCAACATAGATATTCTTTTCATCTGTTGTTTAGTAACAGTTGGCAATACAGCAAACATTTAGTGATTCAAGTTGGTTTTGTCTCCTTTTGCATTCATAGAGCTGCATGAAATATGATATTTGTCTCACTATTCAAATACATTTCATTATGTATGTGCCGATAAACAGAAACAAATATGTATAAGATATATAGGTAACACATTGGAGCTTTAGTTTGTTTTTCACACATATACTTGTCATGAAACATTAAAGGAAGTCTTGCTGAGTGGTATTACTATACAAACAGCTAATGATGTGAAAAAACTGATTATGGCAGATAGCTTGCAAATAAAATGCAAATAAATTTTCATTTCCAGATCAACTTTTAGCAGTTTCAATTGGATATACTGAATTAATTCTCAATACTCTAATCACTGTACTTTTTTATTGTGATAGTGTTGAGGGAACCTGGTCATGGTTCCTCGTGTTCTTGACATGTGCACATCAGAAATATAGTTATTGTTTCTCTCCCAGAGCGCCTATAATCAAAACAATAAAAGGGGACAAAAAATGGACAGTTCGGAAACTCACTGTGTTAACAAACCTGCTACGATTAGGGTAATAGGGAGCTGCCATGCTAGAACTGTAGTAAGGATTCCATTATCTTTGTTTCAAAGCCATTTACTGACTGTATAGGTATATTTTTAATGTTAATGGCATTTTTATGCCATTATAAATTAAAAAATAACAAGGCCTGGAATGTCTGGAAATATTCTGGCATGACATAAGAGAAGCAAGGGGAAGAAAGGAAAGAAAATATTTTTCTCTGTAAAAAGATTCATATTTTAATCCTCTTCCCTTGTTAGAAATAAACCTTAAGTGGCTGGTAAATGACTAGCTAGGAGAAGGCACACATGAACTGTGTTATTAGATCATGTTTCATTGTTTCCATTAGCATCTTTTTTTAAAAAACTGGTTTTTACAGGCTGTACAATTAAAATGAGTGTTTCTTGTGTGGAAGATTGCCCTGTGTTTAGTGGCTTTTCCCATGGATTTGAGTGACAATGCAAAAACTGTCATTAAAAGGTCTGGAGAGTAGAAGAGGTGGGTGTTGAAGTGGACCAGAAACAGCAGAAGTATGGACCAACACAGTCCTTTTGCATGGGGGTGTTTATTTCATGGTCCCTCCTGCTATTTTGACTAAATTCTAATTGTGGCAGAGTTCAAATTTTTGCCTTTCATATGGTGCTTATGGAATGTGTTATCTGTATGAATAGTGGCATGTTTTCATTGTACTAAATATATAATACTGCTGTTGCTAGCAAAAGAAAAACTCTCATGGGAAACGTCCATTGATTTTCTCTGAGTTCTGTGCAGCAGACACTCTTTTAGAGAATAAGGTTGTTGTGTCCAAAGTAGAATATTTCTCTTTGGGAAAAGAATATACAAAATAACAAGTTCAGCTTTTGTCTGGCATGTCTTAAGTTATATCTGGGAAAATGGCTGGAAACAGCTGCATGTCAGGAGGCAGGGATGAGCTTTGTCACTCTTCTGAGAAGGTGTCCCTCTATTACCTCTCTTTGAGGATCTTGAGTAATAATAAAGACACAATTTAATGTAATACTTATCTTTACATTTATTTAAAGCTTTTTCTGTCAAGGTAAGGAAGTCTCCTTTGCATAGGGTTACCATCTACAGTGGATGTAAGGGGCGTCCCTTTTTCAGTGGGATTTTTGGACATCTGACCATCTTAAATATTCAGATCTCTGTGAGGCAAAAAAACTGACTGCAAATGGTGAAACAGTGAGACAGAGGAAGTAATGAAGATCCCAGAACTGCCTTGTCCTTGGGCATTTCTCCTTTTTTTTTTTTAACCCTATAGCTAAGAGCATAGTGCTCAGAAGAAAGACAGGTTAAGAGGAACATCATAGAAGATCACTTTGGTTTGAGGTAAGAAGAACAATGTCTCAGATTCTGGAGATTAAGAAAACCCCTGATCTTAATACTGGAGTGAAAAATGATCTGAGGGCATGACTTGTTGTTTACATGTTCCTCTGCAGCTTTTCTGTGTGGAAAAACTTTCTAGATTCAATTTGTTTCTCATGGAGTAAGGGAGATGTATGGCAGTTTGCATAAATCTGAGAACAAGACTGACTTGAATGAATAGTAATTGGCTTCAGGAAGAAGGCAGCAAATATACAACTAGCAATTACCAGCTTTGTGAAGCGGTCATATTTTCCCCTTGAAAAACAGAAGTTTTGAAGAATATGCGAATTCTTGTGTAATGGAAAAATATTTGATACAAATATCTGTGATTTTTTATGATTATAAAATAGCAATATTAGTACTTTTTTAGTGGCATAAAGCACACTGATCACATTGTCAATGAAATGATTTAAGTCCTGACTCAAGACATTTACTATGTAGGAACCATGTAGGAACCAAGACTTAAATGTGAGAGCATTTGTATTTCTGGATATGGAAGATAGCAGTTCCTGTATTGTATCGTACTGGTCATCTACCTGGTGCAGGGTATTTTCTCTGGATAGGAAAGTTATACATGTTTCCAAGAAAAAAGGAAGTGAAAGAGGTGTAAGGTAAGAAATATAAAGAGAATTCTCTAGGTATCAGTGGTGAGCATTTAGAGTTCAAGTAGTGTTCCTGGTTTGTTTGCCTTTTTTATTTCTAGGGAAAGTCAGAAAATGAACTGAACTAGAATGATTGTAGTAAAATTCATATAATTGCTAATTATTCAATGATCTTATATAAGTATGAAATCATTGGATGTAGCCCTAAGGTGAAGCAATTGAAAAGGCTGGTGCACAGGGAGAATCACTATTTAACTTTTTAAAATAATATTTCTCTCAGATAAATAGAATGGGTATATTTTTTAGGAGGATATCATTTCTTAAAGGACAGAAGTAATACTGAAGAAAGAAGTTTTAAAAAGTTATGCAGCTAAAATTTAATTTATGTCTTTGGGTTCAATGAAGCCATATAGACCAGCTTGTTATGTAATTATTGGTTTTACATTATTTTCAACTCTCTGCCATAGCCTTTTTTTTATGCCAGTACAGCTACTCCTTCTTGAGTGGAAAACCATAATGGATGTCTATTTCATACAGAGTTTGGAGGACTTATTCATTTTTCCTGCAAAAGTTAAATAAAGTGCAAAACTTTCAGCTCATCAATCCTTTAGAAAGCTGTCCAAGGTGACATTTCATTAGCACAGATTGTCAGTGGATAAATCGTACAGCAAGCTCTAAAGAGAAGGTGGAAAACATCCAGTCCTTTTTCATTAGATCCATCCAAAGCTGAACCACTGGAGATTACATACAAAAAGCACATGACACAGAGTAAGCGCTATTCTGTCAATAAACTACATTAATCATTCATTCCCTTCTGAGTGCTTTGAGTCACTGCCCTGTCTCTGCTTAGGACCAAAACCGGTGATTTAGTTTTGAACTGCATGACAGATACATGTCAAGGAAAATCACAGACATAACGACTCCTGCCAGACTTGATAAAGTCCTCATTTGTCAATTAAGGAGCTTCCAATAATGCAAGATGCATAGACCAAAATGAGGCAGATCACATAATAATATGTGCAGGGATGGGGTTGCCAGGTTTCTTCTCCTCTCTCTTATGCACACACAAGCCCATATTCCCCAAAACACACACACATGTACACATGCCTACCCCTTCACATGTGTTGTTTTTGTTGATTCTGCTAATAGAAATATTTAGGGGTCTTAGATTCACTAGTTTTGACTGATTATCTAAGGGACTGGGACTGCTTTGCTGCTTCTCTGACAGTAGGTGTCAAAGGGCTGATCAAAGATAATAAATATCTGACAAGTCACCCATTTACTGCAGTGTCAGAATGGTTTTCTCTTAGTGAACTTTTTTCCTTGCTGTGCAGAAAAGAAGTGTTCAAATAAAAATGATTTATTCAAAGAAATAGCAGTGCAACAAAATCAAATGAATTGCTGGAAAATGCTCTATATAAAAAAATGAAGCTCCAACAAGAAAGAGATGGCAACCATGCTATAGATTAATGAATAATTTAAATAAGTGATCAGCCAATTAAAGGGTCACTTGTCAGGTTGAAATCATGGGTCTGTTACAGTGCTAAGTCAGTGGATGTATTAGATATTGAAGGACCATTTTGCAGTTCAAGGCTTGGCTAAATTCTTAGTCATCCCTGCTGAAAGGTCCCTAATCAAACACGTCTGACAAAAGTTGTAGATGTTCTAACCTAGGATGAGAAGGTCATACCATTGTGCACCTTTATGTATAGATGAGTCAGTTAATAATTCTTGGAACAGCTTTGACCCCAGTTCCTCTGTTGTGAGGTAAAAGCATAAATATAGTTGGAAGATCTACAACTGTTTTAAAAAAAAATCAAAGAATTACCCCTTTTACTCAGCACTTTTAATGATGCCATGAGGAATTCATTAGTAAACCTTGTTTTCCTAGCTTTCTCAACTGCTTTCAACTTTTCTCCCTTTTTGGTTTTCTAGCAGCTGGTATAACCTGACCATCTCTACCACTTCCCACCAACAATAATGCAGTTTCTTTTATTCCCTAAGAGAAATGACTGAATATTCACAAAAGTCAGGCATACTTTGCTTTCCGGTGGCTCATTTCTAGAGAGACTTCTCTTGGACATCTGCCATCCTGACATTTTGTTGATCTCCAGTGAAAGTTCTTTCTGATGTTTGAAGAAGATGAATCCATAACTCTTCATATTCTTGTCTTCTACCTGCATTTAAAGTGCCACTGAAGAAGACACAGGTCATAAACTGGAGTTGTCTTATAACTTGAAGGTTCAGGCAAACTGTGAGAGAGCACAGAAACTGTATAAAACCCACATCTCCCCTCCCTTCTTTCACCTTTTAACTGAAGAAATATGGTAATAGATAATTTATTCATATCCCAAATACTTGGTTTGTACTTTTTAATATTTTACTTGGTGATGAATATTATGAAGTAATTTAATTTCCATTTGTAATTAATTTAACCTTTTCTTCCTGTACATACACTACTGTGTTGTTGTCTACAAGATTTGCTGGTTGAAAGGTATTTTTTAAATCTCTAAAGGCTATTTTAAATTACCCTTTGTAAGAAGGTTTCCAGATTCCTGCTTCCTTTCCTCCTACCTACTTCTCAAATGTTCTGAAGTTTGTCTTACACAGTGCAGTGCTTAAAAACTGTTTTTTTAAATGAGTTTTTCACCATTTAGATATTTCTTACCTGTATGACTGAACAAGACTAAATCCAGCAGATAAAATTTCATTGTTGAGTGCTCAGAAGTAACAAAATAGGATTGTGACATTGTTCAACTTAGCAGAAGTTAGCAGACTGCTCAGCTGCTCAGAAGTAATTGACTGTTCTGATACTAATGTCTGTACTCTGGGTGGCAAGACCTTTTCATTTTCTACAGCTACATTAGGCAACATCCTCCTTCTCATTAAATTTTGGCAGCTAGACACACTGAATTCTTTCTTAGCGGATAATTTTTAACTTTGGAGTAAACTTGATCTTACATTTTATACTGTTTTCCATAGTATCTGAATTGCTCAATATTATCAAATATTTTCTGCTAGCCAGAGTTAACTCTATTTCATTTGATGATGACACAGTCTGATTTTTGACATCACAGACAGTTACTTTACAACTTGTGTTTTCATAAATGTACAAGCAAAATAATTTCACAAAATTGGCTGTGAAGGCATGAACGCATCTTATATATACTCATTAATTAACTAACACGTTTTGAAAATTTCACCTTGAAGAGAAATTTGTGATTGTGCTGAAAAGGTCTTCCATTGGCACATTTATTTTTCCAAAACACTTCATAGACCTTTTGCAATTGAAGACCATAGACAGCTGACACTTCTGAGATCTGATGCACTGAGAAACTCCATCTTTTCCCATATATTTAACTTTTCTTTACAGTTATGCATGTGCTGTATTTTTACTAAAAACAGACTTTTTTTTTTTTTCTTAATTTACAGCATGATATTTTAAGTCTCTTGTTGGAACACTAAAGAAACTTCAGCTTCCATGCTGCAGTCAGTGGGAAACCTTCCTCTTTTTTAATAGCTATCCAGCTGGGCTCTTGTGAAATGCATAGTATCTGAAAATCTCTCTCACTGAAGAAAAGGGTGAAAGATGTAGCTCTTGCAAATATGTCTTTTGCTGGCATAAAGCAGGCAGGTGATATTTAAGGAATAAAAGATCGCTATCTAGCAGCAATCCTGTAGATGATTCTCAAAATATGCATTTTAGAGGCCTATGGTGGCAGTTTGGATAGCTTTATAAAACTGAGCTGAAAAAAAAGATTTTCAAATTTTAGCCCAAAGAATCTATCATTCAGAATGTCTGTTTGGAGTTCCCGCTGGACAATGTGAAACAGGAAAATGTTCTGTGAGTTGCACCCATTTCTTCAGAGCCTGGAGGGATACAGTTATTGTCTCCTTTGATTTTTTTCCCATATTTCCAGGCGAGAAGGCATACAAAGCCTACTTACAGTTACAGAATTGTCGCTGGCAGCTTTTCTCCTGCTGTGCTTTCCCATTCTGCCAGCAGGTTGGGAAGTGGTTAAGGGCCCTTCACAGTGGGGAATGAAAAATTTTGGTGTACTTCACCTCACCAGGAGAAAAACATTCTCTGAAGACTTTTTAGAAAGCTGAAAGCCTAAATCAGACACAAGGTGTTACTGAGGAAGAAGTGAGTGTTGAAAATTCAATGTAGTTCTTGTCAACAGGACCAGTTTAGGGGCATTTGAGAGTACAGTGGCACCCACTGAGACAATAAAACTTTTGTCACTTTATCCTATAAATGTGAAATAGCTGCTAGGTAACAGAACAAATATAGTACTGTTCCTTAAATGACTAGAATATGCCAGTTTAATGAACATTCTACTTAATATGTTTTGCAGAATCACAGAATAACAGAATGACCTGAATTGGAAGGAACCTACAAGGATGATGAAGTCCAACTCTTGTTTCTGCATAGAACAACGCCAAGATTTACACCATGTATCTGGGTGCATTGTCCAAAGGCTTCTTCAATGTTGTTAGGCTTGACACCATGACTGCTTCCCGTGTAGCTGTTCCAATGGTCCACTACCCGCTCAGCAAAGAAACTTTCCTTAATATCCAACCTAGATGTGCCCTGGCACATCTTCCTGTCATTCCCTCAAGTCTGATCATTGGTCACTAAAGAGAAGAGATAAACGCCTGCTTCTCCTCCCCTTGTGAGGAAGTAGTAAACTGTGATGAAGTAACCTCTCAGTCTTCTATTCTCCAGGCTCAACAGACCAAGTGACTTCAGATGCACCTCGTATGACTTTCCCTCTAGACCCTTCAACAATTTTGTGGCCCTCCTCTGGACACTCTCCAGTAGCTTGATATAGTTTTTATACTACGGCGCCCAAGATTGCATGCAACATTCAAGCTGGGGCTGCACTATGACCTCCATTGACCAGCTAGCAATGCTGTGATTTATGCTTCCTAGAGCACGGTTGACCTTCTTGTCTGTCAGGGCACATGGTTAACTTGTGTTCAACTTGCTGCCCACCAGAACCCACAGATCCCTTTCTGCAGGCCTGCTCTCCAGCTACTTGTTCCTCAGTCTGTTTGTATATCTAGGGTTGCTGTGCTCCAGGTGCAAAACCCAACATTTGCCCCTGTTAAATTTCATGTGGTTGGTGACTGCCCAGCTCTCCAATTTGTCTAGATGCCTCTGCAAGGCCTCTTATCCCTCAAGAGTGTCAGCAGCTCCACCCAGTTTTGTGTCATAAGTGAGCTTGATTAGTAAACCTTTGAATACTGCATCCAGGTAATTTATGAAGATATTAAAGAGTACTGGCCCCAAGATGGATCCCTGTGGAACCCTGCTAGTGACTGTTTGCCAGCCTGATGTAAACCCATTCACTATGATCTTTTGAGTATGACCCATCAGCCAATTGTTCACCACTGCATTATGTGTTTATCCAGCTGTATATTGAACATCTTGTTTAGGATGATACTGTGAGAGACAGTGTCAAAGGCCTTGCTGAAATCCAGAAAAACTATGTCAATTGGTTTTGTTTGGTCAGCCAGGTGAAACTTAAGTTTGTCAGGCAGGTCCTGTCCTTTACAAACCTGTGCTGGCTGGGACCAATGACTCTGTTTTCTTTCAGGTGTTTTTCATTAACTCCCAGTATAATCTCCTCCACAATCTTACC
Source organism: Piaya cayana (assembly GCA_013389865.1). Classification (NCBI taxonomy): domain Eukaryota; kingdom Metazoa; phylum Chordata; class Aves; order Cuculiformes; family Coccyzidae; genus Piaya; species Piaya cayana. The sequence continues at coordinate 34,010 of WAAB01005404.1, forward strand.
AGACACTGAAGTGATACTGACAGGCCTGTAGCTACTGGGGCATCCCTGCTGCCCTTCTAGAAGAATCAGACAGCATTTGCGAATCAACTGGTACCTCTCCAGATTCCCAAGAACATTGAAAAATCATTGAGGAAGGTCTTGCTATGACATCAGCCAGATATTTAAGTACCCTTGGATGAATCCCATGAGGCCCCATTGACTTACAGGGATTCTACTGGAGCAGTAAATCCCACAAATTTTGGGGTAACTGGGAGTTTACCATTTGCAGAGTCTTGGTCCTCTAGACCAGGGCTCGGGAGAGGGGTGTGAGGGAGAGATGGGAAAGGTTGATAGAAGCAAAGGCAAAAAAAGCACTAAGTATCTCTGCTTTGTTTGTATCTGTTTATGATGTGTCCAAGCTCATAAGGAAATGGACCAATGTTATTTCTGGCCTGCCTTTTGTTATTAACAAATTTATTATTCTTCACAGTACTGGCCAGCTTCAACTGTAATAGAGCTTTAGCCATACAGTGTACCTGTAGTTCTCCCATGTCATCTGTCCTTGTTTCTTAAGAACAAATATTCTTAGAGGTTTTATATACAAAAGTCTAACATCAGATCTCAAGGAACATGTAGAAAGGGTTGCATTATTCCTTTGTCAATAATAGCTCTAATAGCCTTCCGTGTAAGCTATATAAGGCAAAACTTTTGATTTTAAGAGGCTAAATATAGGGCACACCTCAGGCAGCTTCACTGCTGGAAATAAAGCAGATTTACTTGTAACTATAAACCTAGCTGTTTCTCTTTGTTTTGCAACATCTTGCACTGCAGTCCAATTAGCCGTTCTACATGCTGTCAGTTGGTACATGAAAACTTTGCCTTGATCATGTTTCCATCACACTTCCAATAGTCTGTTATGGAATGGAGATATTTACAGTATGATCAAAGGTGTTAATGTGCCACCTGCTCTGTACCATGTTATTTACTCTGTTTAATTCAATAAAGGTTGTAGTGGGAATTCCTTTAAAAATTCAAAGGAAATAATTAAAATAGATCATATGACATGTTGCAGACCATACAGGACACCCACACTACATACTCTGTTTTTCCCTTTCTTTTATGCTTTTAACTTCTATTTAGATCTCTCAATTGTCTGTGAGATAATGATAATTATGTATTTAAACATAGGTTTGGAGCACAAAGACTTACTCTCCATGGTTCTACTTTGCTGGATGTTAATATACAAAACTGCTTAGAAACAGAAAACAACCTTGGAAAGCCTACGCTCCTATCTGCTTGCTAACTTCTCAAATATTTCTGCTTTTAAAGCCTTGAAAAGTTAGAGTACTTCAGCCAGTGTTCTTGACTGCTAATTTGGTGGTTAATATTGGTACTTAAAGACAAAAGGCAGATTAGCTGAGAAAATGTGGTCTTTCTTTCCTCTCGAGGACAGTCAGATTTGACATCTGTAATAATGTCAAAGTTGCAAACAGATGAGTTATTAAAAATTAATTTCTGCATTAAAATTCCTATGTGACTCTTATGAAGAAAGACTTACATATAATGCGATAAGTCCTAGTGCTAGCACTAAACCTTTCTAATGATGGCTTAGCCTAAAGAAATGTGTTCAAATTTATGTGCAATAAACACTAATGTGTATTTTTTTTAATTCTATCTTTATCATGGAACTAAATAAAGGTTCTCCTACAGAATCCAAATAAACAGGTAGTATAGATCATCCACTGCTCTCCTAAGCATCCTGATAGTAAATAGTTTTAGCTGTCAGCTTCTGCTCAAGAAATCAACCTCCTAGCTATTTACAGCTACTTACTATCAAGATACTTAAGATTGAAGGAGTTGATCTGTGTCTTCATTTATATTCCCTAAGAGATCTCCTTTTTTATCACCCCCTTCTTTTCTGTTACTACTGCAGGAGCTGATTCAGCCATGTTGATTTACATACACAAGCACATGACTGTAATTCAGAAAGCCTTATGTGCACTTTGAACAAAGATCTTTATTTTGATCTCAGTTAAAATGACTGCAAGCAGGAATGTTTCTACTATTAATTTGAATGATAACAGTATTTTATTTATTAAAATATTTATATTTTTAAGTAATTGAAAATTTAGAACATGCCACCTTTTTGCAGATCTAAGTGAGATTAGAAATGCTAATGTATTATTTCCCTAATCTTTCCTACATCACAGGTCACTTTCATCACTGCTACCACACCAGATTCATAGGGTTTTAGGTAAGGATTCTGAACTTCTATGAAGTATCAGTTTAAAAAATAAAATTTAGCTGACTAATATGTTCACAAGCAGTATTTTTTCTTGCATTTTTTGGTTTTTGCTTGATGATTTTAATTTGCTAGAAATTATTCTAATAATCCCAGAGTTTACAAATATTGTAAGGAAAACATTAAAAGAAGCTGAGCTATTGATGGTATTTGTAAGTTTCTAATAATAAACTTTATCCTCTATTTCACTTCAATTATTTAATTTTGAGAATATCTATCAGATCACTGTAGACATAGCTGCAGCAAGGAAAATAATTCAACAAATTCCGTATTTATTGCAGGGTTTATATATAACTTTTTAAATTTTTTTTCTGAATACTTCCCCTGTAAAATTAGGAGATGTATTTAATATAATATTTCTGAAAAAAAACCTATTCCATTTTCCAATTTACTTTCAATACTTGAAAAAAAAAATTTAAAGATGCACATACACTGAAGTCAGATCACTATAGCTGTCCAAGGAACCTTTTTTTCATTTTTCACTCTATTCCATCTCTCTGTTTTACTGAAGAACAGAAAAAGACCCCATCCCAAATCCTGAAACTCACACAACTTGGTGAGTTGGTGTTATAACAAGACTGTGACCTGGTAACTAACATGAAACTTCTCGTGTTCTGTGTCTGAAGATCTTTATTATCAATAGGTATTCTAATCTTCTCACAGGAGCTCTGAGAATGTGTTTTAAATGAGCTAAATCAAGACTTTTGAGAAGTGTTACAAAAATCACATGTCAAAAGATGTCATAGAAACTTGTGTATTCTGCTTACAGTATTGAACACTGTTTCAAGACCATCACCTTAAGGAGAATTAACTTCCTACAGAAAAGACACATGAGTGCCAGAGCTGCAATAATTTCTCAAGGAATTAAGCACATAAACAGCCAAGCTATTGAACACTTCGTCAGTGAAACAAAACCAAATGTAGGAGTTGTGTTACACATGAAGTGAAACACACTGACAGTGCAACATGGAAGATAGCATCCAAAAGCAATTCCAAATTGAATGAGGAGCAAGGAAAAAAGATTAGTACTCACAAGAGGTAGATTAGATCTAGAGATCTCACAAATCTAGTTCCTTCTTGTTGTAAAGTAGTTATTCATACTTTCCAACTATGGGTCTTCTGCTCTTCACTTTCACCCATCTATCTTTCAGAAGATGTCAAAATTAAAGAAAAAAGATTTTAGCTGTTAAGCAGAACAAATGAACACACTCTGTCTCAATGAGGTTGATAATGTTTTGCAAATTTTCTTTAAATTTTATGATAATTTTCATTGAACATTTATTAATACACCAGTTGTCTTTTATATTCTACTATTTGCAACAAATTTTGCAATCTGATTCTTCTACCCTGACGTATTTGAAATTGCATCATATGTCTTGATTGGAAGTAATTCCAGTGAGGTAAAAGAGCACCATACCTGAGGTACTATTGGAATATTGAAGCCTAACATCCTGAAACTGTAAAAATAGGCTCCAAGATATCCTGCCTTGGATGGAATTAATTATGCACAAATGAAAACAAAAAAAACAAACCAACCAACCTGTGATTAGTGTCTTCCTGTGGGTTCTTGACAGGGTTTGAATCCTGTGAAGAGTAACAACCACAGGTCTGCTCAGTTCAAATATGTGACACATATAGGAATGAGATGGCTTGGTTGGATGTACAAGCTAGGATTTGAGAAGAAAGTAGTAAGAATGTCATGAGCTATTGGTGATGTAGAATGTCAGAAATTCTTATTTGTACCCTTCTGCTTTCCATAAGTCATGGTTCATATGGATTCTTCTCTGTCTACCTCTTCGTAGTATGCAGACAATTCTCCAGAGCACAGCAGTGCTCTGCCCAGCAAACTGTTATTTTGGAACTACTTGATAAATGCCACTTTCTCTGCAACAATCTCAGTACTCGGCACTGGTGAGACTGCTCCTTGAATATTGTGTGCAGTTCTGGGCCCCTCACCACAAGGAGGATGTTGAGGCTCTGGACTGTGTCCAGAGAAGAGCAACAAAACTGGTGAAGGGGCTGGAGAACAGGCCTTATGAGCAATGGCTGAGAGAGCTGGGGTTCTTTAGCCTGAAGAAGAGGAGGCTGAGGGGAGACCTCATTGCTCTCTCCAACTACCTGAAAGGANTGATTCTGTGTCTCTAATGAATGGAAAAGGAAGGAGAAACTGAATGAAAATGTGAGGAGAAATTCCTATAGCAAGAAAGAGTGGTAATTCAGCCTTCTACCAATGATGATGGTTTTCAAACATTTGCCACAAGGTTATGATTTTTTTTTAGGTGGATAAGGAGGGTTTGTCTTTCCACAGGTGAAAACTAGACTGTAATATAGCAGTTGCCAGCATTGACAGCACTAGATACTTTTCTTGGTTTCTTTGGACTTGCATAGGACAAATTTGCTTGCTGCTTTAAAACCAAAAGTATATATGTCAGTTTTCAAGCTTTGATATAAGTTACAGCATATCTATAGAGCGAAATATAATCGTTACAGCATAGTCATGAGACGCATCATAAGGAAGGTGTTGATATAGTCATTTACCCTACAACATGCATGACAAGATAGTTGTTTACCATTCCAGTTAAAGTTCCTGCTGCAGTTTTCTTGTAGCATCAATCAGAGAAAAGGATAGAGATGTTATCTTCCAGATCTGTCATGGTCTTGGCTATTACACATGGTTCCACTTAAAGTGTTTGAAACTATGGGTGTAATTAAACTGTGGATTAGATTAAATTAGCATCTTGTTGACTGTGAGAGACAATAGCAAATTATCCAAACTAGGCTTCCTAAACATGCCTCTGTATTCATTTGGAGGAAAGTCTTCCTGTTTTTAAATGAAATCTATGACTACAGAACGCCATAGAATAATAACAGTAGATATTGATGACATTTTTATTTCCTGTCTGCTCTTTCTTGTGCTTGCTTCTCCTGTGTTGTGCTGTATCTTGACAGTAATTTCATTTTAAATTAATATTTCCATTTGAAGTTAATATCTATCAATATTGAATGCTAAAATAAAAATATAGTTTTATTTGAAGAAAATGGAAAATATAGCAATTTTGTCATGAAAGGAAAAGAAGAGAAAAAGCACAGAAAAATACCAATTGTCACCTCAAGTCATTTAAAAAAACCAAACACATTTAAGTGTTTTTAAATATGTATCATAAAGATAGTCTTTTTAATGAAGGAGAAAATGTCATTTCTATTTCCTTACTTTAATAAGTCTTACAGTAATCATATTTCTCTTGATAGCCAATTTCAAGGGGTAATTTATTATTTCGATAGAGTTTTAAGGGCTGCTTATGCAATTACAGACATGAATAGCTTTACAATTGCAAATAAAGAGTCCATTTTGTTCTGGCAGTCCTCTGCCTGTCACACTGGCATATGTTTATTTGTGTATAAATTTCTTAGGGCTATTGATATATGTGTTCTGAATACATACTTGATAGACAACAAGAAGAGTCTGAATCCATGAAACCTGTTTTTTAAATTTTTCTATAAAGTTATCTAATCATGGACAAGATTGTGTTAACCTCTGTATAATACATATTATTTATGTTCCAACTCAAAAGACAACAAACTCACTGAAGATAACAAAAGCTAATAAGAACAGCTATTGCTTTTTGGGTTGTTGGTGGGTTTTTTTTTTTGGGTAATGATGAAACTTAAAGCATCCTGCTGCTTTATGTGACCAATTTTGTGATGATCTTAACTCTTGAAATATCTAAACTGATTATTTTACAGATTTTTATTTCTCCCTTTATCTCCAGGTATCACATCTAGCACTGGGAAACTTAATTCCTGAAACAACCCCCCATATTCAATCAACCTGTATATGCCCAAGAGGTCAGTTGTATCCCACATGCATCCCTGCTCCATACATATATGCGCTGTTGAATTCTACAACATGATGCAAGAGGACCAAGATTTCCTGGACAACTATTTGATCACGAGTATTTTCAACTGCCTGAAAATCTCTAGGCAGAAAATTACAGAATGCTAACCCAATGCCATCAGCACAGTTGATGAGATGGAATCTCATGTGCAAACTCTACAGAGTAGGTTGTTTCCAGTCCTTGGGTAGGTCAGAACTAACTTTGTGCCCTTGCTAAATCTTGAATATTTCCAACAATGAAGATCCAGCCAGCTCCTCTGGGCATCCTGTTCCAGTGCTGGAAATTACTTCACCTATTGTCCAACCTGACCTGCTCAATCTGCAGTTTGTGATGGGTGTCACTTGTAAGATCTTCTACCAATAACAAGTAGAACCTGTCTTGCATTTGTAGTTACCTTTCAAGTAGGCAAATAATGGTATCATATCATCCCCTAGCCTACTCTTCAGCAACCAATACCCACCGGTTGCTGTAGGAATTATGCAAATACTAAAGTAGTAACAGCACAAAGGAGAGAAGTTGTCTGGCAAATACAAATACAAACATATATAAAATGCAAACTAATGAACAAACTAAATTTCACTGGTTATGCAGGTGTGCAATAAACTGTTTTGTATTAACATGCTAAAGGAAGGATAGATTTGCTGTATATATTATCATATAACTTTAAACTTCTTTTCAGAATTAGATCCTAAAAGTCTTCCATAAGAAAGAGCTACACTGAGATACCAACCTGGCACATAATTGACTTAGGACTTGGGGAGTGGAAAGATTTTTACCCCATGTGTGAATTCAGAGCTGCATCATGGTATTCTCCACTGCCATTGAGGCAATATGCCTGGTGATGTAAACCTGTCTGAGCTGGACAAAGTAAAAAAGTCCCATATATTACTTCCATGTGCCAAACTGCTAGCTTGTGAAAATTTGATCCCTGAGTTTGAAAAATGACACTGAACAAGACCCAGGTCACTGCAGGAGCAGATGGCAGTGTTAGTAGCTTTGGGATAGACTTTAGGGGCATATTCACCATCTGCCTGCACAGCATTTTCTCAAACTTTTCTGAATACTAAGTGTATTGCCACTAAAGCTTATGAGCATTATGAGACAAGTTTCTGAGTCTCACATTCAATCAAACATTTTTTTAAACAGTGTGTTGTTAGTCAGATAAATAGCTCGAGAGAGCTGTGATGAGCATCTCCTCCACACTTTCCATAACTACTTTCTTAAACAGAGATTCTGTTATTGTTTAATTGATCCCTTTGCTTTTCTATACAATCTTATTATAAAATATGCAAAATATAGCCTTTATAGCTAGCCCTTAGAAGTTTCTTAACGATATTTTTTTATTTTATTTTTTTGCAAACTACATACAAGTTAATGGTGCTTTAAGTGCTCTCAGATATTTTGACACCTGTTGTTTAATTTTCTTTATTTCAATGGATTTTTTCCTCAGAAATGTAATAATTGTTTCTGTTGTAGATGAATCAGTTGCAAAAAAATGTTTTTTCCAAGCTGCTTCTGCTGAGAATCACTTCATTTGTAATCAGGGGACTCAGCTGGCAGTTACATTTTTGATAAAGCATCTGTGGATTTTGCTGTGACTAGTTAACATAAATTTCTAAGTATATCTGAGGAAGGAGTTTAGAGAAAGTTAGTAATGAAAAATAATGTCACTTTTTGTGTGCAACCCATTTGATTTTGCATACTTCTACTTCCTATGACAGATTCTGGTTTGATTTTGATGCCTGTGCTTACTATTATCACAAACTTCACTATTACTTCACTCATCACCTGATCTCTGATCACTTTATAAGACTTCTGCATTTTCAATTAAAAAATGTTTTATTTTGGCCTCATTGTCAGGAAGGAGATGCCAAACATTTTCTATCCTTGCTTAAATAAATGTATTTATTAACCTGTTTTTAAGTACTGTAGTTTTATATCAGGATAACTATCTGAATAATTCAGGGTGAAACCATGAAGTTTGAGTTTCCCAAAAGTGATTTTCCAGTAATTTAATTTCAGATTTTCATTATAATTATTATTTCTTTCTATCATTTTTTCTTATAATACATTTGATTATCTAAACATGAAGAAAAAGTGATGCTGCATAGCTTCATGATGTTTCAAAGAAGGGAGAGATCAGGTTTTCATCTACATCTACAAGACATCTAGACTAATGTGTTCAGTTGGATCCAGGTTTTGGCAGTCGAGTCGTATTCATATGCATGGTGTTTCTGGTTATGTTACACTGAGTGACAGGGCAATAATATGGGAACAGAAATTATCACTGCAATTGATTTGAGCCATTTGTCCTTCTAGTCCTGAGCCTGTATTCATAAACTAATGATGATGTGATAAAATTTGTACATAAATTTGGTGCTTCCTTCTCTACAGATGTTGTTAGACAACGCATATGTATTGAAGTGGAAGAAGGCCACAGAAGTGTATAGACAACAATTTTTTTAGATATTTTGCTGTCACTTCTTGGTATCATACAGTCAACAAGGGATACTCTTGTATGCCATTTTCTTCTCCATCAAACTACTCACAATACAGTATCAGAAATGCTGTCCTCTTCTCAGCTGATCCTGCATATCTGGAGTCTCTCACTCTAACTACAGTCTAAATGTAAAAAATTTAGATTGAACAAAAATGAGAAGCCAAACACACTCCCTGGTGCTTCAAGTGTCTTTTTCACTGGAACCAAGTTTGCAAGGTAATCTGTTTATTTGAACCAACACAAAAGATTCTTATGGCCTGGTGGATCTAAGCAAAACTCGGTGGTAGATAATGATGTGATGATACAGAACACAAACTGAGATACCAGTCTAAAGAATGGAGTAAATGAATTTTGTGATTACAAAAAGAAGGCAGGGAAGAGTGACTTGTGAAAAATGGACGTCTTGGTTTTATTCAGGTCAGGTGGAAAAAGGTGACGGTTATAAATTATGTAATAATTTTTGAGTGTGATTCTTTCAGAACAATCAATTACACATTGCATATATGAAAAAGTCACTAGAATTATATAATATATGAAAAAACCCTTCCTTGATAACTCTGGCTTAATCATAAGTAAGTGTGTTATTCTCCTGTAAAGAGCTAGAACACAAATACTGAATATCATGTACTTATCTGGATATATTTAATTAGTGCTATTAGTAGGGTAGCAAATTCTTCTTAATTTGTGTAAAATATGATGTGACCTGTCAGGAATGTTTTCAAAGTTAAATAGTGACAATGCAAATAAGTGCACATAACAATATATGTGAACAAGGAAGATTCATTGTAAACCATACTTCATTCTTTTAAAAAATTGCTTGTATTCAGGTTTTGTGGAGTGACACCTTCAAAATACTGTGCCTTACATCTGTAATTATATCACAGGAATAAATATAAACAATGAAGTCTTAATACTAGGAGGGTGATCACATAACGTACTTAGTATACATGATAAATCTTGTGAACTGTTATTTCAAGTTCTAATTACTACACATTGTACTCAAACTAGCTGTATGTTGCTTGATTAGTTAAGCGCTGCTACATTTTGTCTTGATCAGGCTCCAAGAAGTATTTTTTTTAATATTACTGTCAATAAACACGTATAATGAGATAAACACCTTAGTGATACACATTCTGTCCCCAATTACTAGTTAATAATGTTTTTACATTTTTATTAGCATATCCAACAAAAATTTATTGTTTTACTTCTAAACTATGTCTATATCCAGTTAGTGCTTCATTTTCTTAGCAAGACACTAATGCAGAATATAGCACAGTAGCTATACTAAAAAATTCAGAGTAAAGACAAAGACACTGCATAGGGAATGGGCACAATATATAGCCTGGATACTTCAGTGTCCTGGAGGCAAAAAGCTATTTTCCATAGAAATCTGAAATTACTTCTTCATATCTCAAATCTAAATATGTTGGACAAATGAAAAATTAAAAGAGAAAATCAGCTTTTGTTTGTGAGGATCATCCAAAATTCTGACACTCCTCTCCCCCTCAAATCTTTCAGCTGATGTTGTTTAGTAAACACAGCAACACAGTGTGATGAGTACACAAAGGTGGCAGGCGTAGGCACAAAAGGAATACCGTCTGTGAGCTAAAAAGCCATTATTTTCTCATTAATACTGAAAGTGAATATGCAGAAGGCTTCTGTTTTGACTTGTACACATTGTTTTCTATCACATGTCCCCATAAGGAAAATTTACATGAAATAAAATACAAAGATTTTGTGAAAAAGATACCCCAGCCATTACACAACGGCCTTAGCAAAGATTATCTGGAACATCACAGGTTGGTGGTTCATCTCCAGTTTTCAGGCTTTTCTTCCCTGTGGCAAGGACGATGAATACAGTCATTATACATGTGTTATTCATATGTTTTTTTCACAAAGGAGTCACTGATTTATTAGATGCTTTTGTGAGAGACAACTTAATGTTTTCTTTGTCTGTTTTTTTCTACAGGGGACAGATTTAGTTGTGTACATTTTTCAAAAGCTGCAAAGCTCTGGAATTTTGGAGTAAACAGTTTTATGGCTTTTATATTGTAAAGTTGCCATGGCTGACAACAGCAAAAGAAACCAGTGTAAAATACTCCATCAAACACACTCTGTGCTAGTTATATGTTGAAAAGGGCTAATATTAGACTTGCTGCTGTGATTCACAGAACAAGCAGAATAACTTCTGACTTCCTAAGTAGCTATTTTTCTTCTGAACTGAGTCCTGTATATGGTTATGATGGACGATGGCAGTGCAAGACAGTAGAACAAACAAATTGCAGAATAAATTCTGGAGAAGATAAAAATGAATTCGATATTAAAATTGGTAGTTACCTACAGAGCACTGAGGTTAAAATAAGTGTCTCATATTTTCATTACTCACTCCTAATTTCCGTTTCAAGAAAACACATTTACTAATGTGCTAAATCTAAACCTGGGTGTTAATGAAGGAGGAAAGTAAGGCTTCCTTCTGTCAGATATAGAGAGACCTTTATATTTGTTTGAAATGAGTCATTCTGTAACTTGGATAGACTTCTAGCCCATGAATCCTTCTATGCAAAAGCCTAGACCTATCATGCTGCCATTATTCAAAAGATGAGTAGATGGGTATTTAACAGATGGATAGATGAGGTGCTCAGGGACATGGTTTAGTGGTAGATAGGAATGGTTGGACTCAATGATCCAAGAGGCCTTTTTCTGTGTGGCGATTCTATGATACTATGATTTCTCCATTCATATAAGTAGGTGTTATTGTGAAATAATTCTATGTAAAAAAAATAGGATAAACAATCTAAATATCCCTACAATATTCCACATTTAGACCATCAGTTTCTGTAAGTGAAGAGCAAACTGAAAATGTCTGTCTAGAGCTTTGCTCAAATCAAAAACCTAGAATTAAAAAGCTCATTTATCAATTTTTAATTATAAAATCTATGGAAGTTTCATGAAAGAAGGATCTTACAATGCTTACTTTGCTTTTCTGTTGCATATCAATAGGAAGATATTTCATTATTTGTTGAGTCACTATCCGTAGAGTGAGAAAAAATTGTGTGAATTAAGTTCTTTAAGTGTGACTGGGTGTTTATTATTACAGGTGAATTATGGCTTCCATGTGGTAAACACAGGGATGTATACATCCACAGACTCAATTTCTTGTCATGAATTTATCTATCGTCTATGCTATTAAAAAGTGTTATATTTCTCCAAATGTTTAAGTGAGCCTCTATGAAGACAAACTTTCTTTCTGCAGACAGATATACACAAGTAAATATTGCAAAAGTTTCTGTCCCTTGCAAGTAAGCATTCCACAAGATAGTGAAATACGTGAGTCTTTTAAACTTCAGTGATTTTCTTTCTGCATATCTCACATTGCCCAGCTCTGAAATGGCAGAAGAATTCTTTTCTATCTGTGCTTAATATTTTGAAAGATGACTGTGAAGCCTTCAATGGCCACATCTAAGGCAGTAAAGAAATAGCTTGTAAACACAAGGTTTTATAAGACATTATGAAAATCTGGATGGCTCTGTATTGTTCTAATGCAATCCTAATTGCTATGTAAGGCTCTGGATACCTGAGAGATGCATTACTAATGTAACCTCAGTACTCCTAGCAATACTTTCTTGAGGACATTAAGTGCCTTGTCTGAGTCATTCTGAATCTTCTCTGAGTCAGTTTCCCCTGAGCTATTCAGCTGTGGGTCAAATATTTCTCAAGTCTTCCATTTGTCATCTATATGTCTGTATAAACCTTGTTGCCTGTCACAGCCTGTGCCAGATTCAACTCCAGGCTGATTCAACTCTCTATCGCTTCTGGGTCACCTGTCCCTGTGTCTATCTCATATACTCTGCCTTTTTAAGTCAGAGTTAGGTTAGTAGCTCTTGCTCATTCATACAGTCCTTCTGCTGCATTTGCTTGATTTTTTGCTTGTCAGGATAGGCCCTCCTTGGGCTCAGAGGAAATTATCCCTGGTTGTCAGATGACGTGTCTGTATCTCTCTCCAGGATATTCCACAGGACACTTCAAAGAAGATCTCTGATGAAGTTAAGTCTTCTCTAATCTATGGCTGTGTTTGTGCTTTGGCTGTACTAGATTTCCTAAGTATTCTGACTTCCACCACCTCATTGTCACCACTCCCAAAGCTGCCTCTGATTTTTACTCCCCAACACCAGCTCTTCCTTCTTCATTAAGTATCAGCAGAGCACCTTTGTTGGCTTTTCAGTTTCCTGTTCCAGAAATTTGCCATCAATGCACCAAAGAAATTTCTTGGAATGCTTGAACCCTGTTCTGCTGTTCTCCCAGCAGCTATTGGGGTAGTTAAAATCTCCTGATGACTACAGCTTTGTGGACAGGTAATGTCAAGGAACTTTGATTTGAACTTTCCTTGAAAAGAACGTGTACACCTTAAGGTTGGTATATGTTGCTGTTATGTTTGGATTGTAACCTTAAAATAAGATTCAGAATTTGATTTGAGAAAAGTACCTTTAAGGCTAAAGACCAGGTTGTTGTTCTTGATATTAAAATTTCTGGATGACTTTGATATGAAATGTCAAAATCATATAACGTCATGTCTTCCTTTTATTTAAACTCAAATGCTGTGAATATGAATTTCTGAGATTTTTTATATTTATATGTACAATTAAAACTGAGGAAAAAGGTTTTCTTTGGAGTTTTGGACCAAATCTATCATGTTCTTGAAAGCTCCTCATCCTATATGAAAATTTCAGTGAGCTAAAGCATAAAATTTAATCATTCCTAATATGCATGTAAGACATGAGATATGAACAATTGTTTAGATTTTGTATGAATCATTACACAGAAGCTGTGGGTAAATATGTTTCCTGTCTGCAACTTTATGAATGCTATTCTGCAAATAAATCTGATAAGCTCCACCAGAAATATGTAACTTAGAATAATTTTGAAAAATTACTTATCCAGAACAACAGGCAATTTCACTACCTCATTTAGAGAATAGTCAGATGCTTCTGTCCATTATATAAAACAATCAGAAACTTGTGACCTAGGCCACTCCATCCTCAGAAAAAGATAAAAACATCCTCCATTAAGAAGAAAAGGAGGGTGATTATTGTAGGGGACTCCCTCCTAAAAGGAACAACCCTATGCAGAGCTACAGACTGGGTGAGGTCTGTTTGGAGAGCTGCCAGGAGGAGAGGGACCTGGGGGTGTTGGTCGACAGCCGACTGAACATGAGCCAGCAGTGTGCCCAGGTTGCCAAGAAGGCCAATGGCATCCTGGCTTGTATCAGAAAC
>WAAB01005405.1:0-19856 GCA_013389865.1 Piaya cayana
AAACTGAACCCAGGGTTTGAGGTCCACCTCACCAATGCTGAGCGCAGAGGAAGGATGATTTCCTCGCTCCTCCTGGCCAAATTGTTTCTGATGCAGACCAGGATGTTGTTGAGTTTCTTGGCCACCTGGGCCACTGCTGGCTCACGTTCAGCTGCTGTCGGCCAGCACCTCCAGGGCCTTTTCCACCAGGCAGCTTCCCAGCCCTCCTCCCCCAAGCCTGTTGCACTGCACGGGGTTGTTGCGGCCCAAGTGGAGGAACCCAGCACTTGGCCTTGTTGAACCTCATCCCATTGGCTGCAGCCCATTGGTCTATCCTGCCTCTTAGAGCCTCCCTTCCCTCTAGAAAATCAGCATTTGTGCTCAGCTCGGTGTCATCTGCAAACTAACTGTGAGGGTACAACCCCTTCATCCAGACCATTGCTAATGATGATAAATGGAACTGGCCCCAAGATCAGAGCTATTCCCTCTTAGTACAGACAAGTGGCTGAACACACCACTAAAGCTGTGGGTTTATTTTGTGTATTTTTGTTTTGTTTTGGTTTTTTTCTCCTTACTACTGCAAAAAAAACCATCTCTGTGCTTTACGGTGCTTTCCCAATAAAATTGCACTTTCATTCTGAGGGTGGAATGAACACAAACCCAGCCTAGTCTGGCCCAGATTAAAATGAATACTCAGCTAGAGAAAAACAATAAAACAGTAAAACGTGGATGATTGAGGGAAGATATCCGCAATTCAACTTTTCAGGACTTTTCTGGCCTTCTCCCATATTTCACAAATAAAGATTTGTATTAAAACCACCCAGTAGGTGTCAGTGATTCTTTCCCTGATCCACGACTTTCCTGGTGTTACAGCAGCTGTGGAGACAGGAGATTGTGGATATAAAGCTGTCAGGTTCTAACTTACTTTTCCTCTCCAGCAGGCTCTGTCAGAGTGGGAATGGGAACTACTTCACTGTTTGGTTTAGATCGTTTACCTGAGCCAGGTAACAAGGAAATGATAGTGCAAGGACAGCTCTGAGACAGATACAGCTGTGGATGTGGAGTCTTAATCCTGGATTTGGGCTAGAAGTTCATTTTTGATGGTCCTTCCAAGATCCAGAGCGAGGTTCCCTTGTAGCTGAGCTGCTGTGTCCTGGCTGCTGATCTCCCAAGGAGAATTCACCTCCCAGCTTACGTAGGCAGAGTCTGGAAACAAAACAAAATGTGGCTTTGGGTCCTGCTTTTTGTCTCAGTGTTGAGAAACTACAGTTCAAACTCAGGTCAGCAGTGATGGATTAATTGGAAATATTTGTCTTCATCAGTAAACAGCCTGGAGGCAATATTCTGAGATCCTGGGCAAGAAGCTCTGAAGCGCGGCTTGTAGGATGATACAGCGAGATGTTCTATCACAAGGTAAAGTAAATCTGCATGATATGCTGCCAGCAGTGTGCTGGCTGGTTCAGTTTGCTGCTGGGAAGGCAGTGAAAAGCAAAGAAATGAGGCTGATTAGCGTTATTGCTCAATTGAGGAACCTAATGGTTGATGACAGCTTTGAAAACAGCTAAGGTAGAATCATAGAATAGTTTGGGTTGGAAGAGACCTCAAAGATCATCCAGTGCCACTCCTGTCATGGGCAGGGACACCTCCCACTGGATCAGGGGCTCCAAGCCCCATCCAACCTGGCCTTGAACCCCTCCAGGGATGGGGCAGCTGGAAGCTTGAGGTGTATCCATCCTCACAGGCAGGTCTGTCCAGTGCAAATATATAGCTGAAAGAAAGAAATCAACCATAAAAATGGAATCACACACAATTCCACAACAAAAAAGAAAACCTTCTAGATGGGAAAAGCTTTGTTTAGAATCTGAGGATGTCTGCTGCTTGCAATACTATTTATTCATAAATAAGTATGTAGAAGTAGATGAGTGCAGTCTAGAGCAATGAAGCTGGGGAAGGGGCTGGAGAAGAAGAGGAGCGGCTGAGAGAGCTGGGGGGGTTTATCGTGGAGAAGAGGAGGCTGAGGGGAGAGCTCATTGCTCTCTACAACTACCTGAGAGGAGGGTGCTGAGCTCTTCTCCTAAGGGACAGGGGACAGGACAAAAGGGAACGGCCTCAAGCTCCACCAGGGGAGGTTCAGGCTCAACGTAAGGAAAAAAAATTCATGGAAAGAGTGATTTGGCAGTGTCAGAGGCTGCCCAGGGAGGGGGTTGATTCCCCTTCCCTGGAGGGGTTTAAGGTGTGGGTGGCCGAGGTGCTGAGGGACATGGGTTAGTGACTGATGGGAATGGTTGGACTCGATGATCCGGTGGGTCTCTTCCAACCTGGTGATTCTATGATTCTATAATTCCCATACAACTTAAGGATTTTTGCCTTTATGCTTGCACAATTGTTATTTGTCTTCCTGATAGATGCAACTAATTAAAGAACTGAAACAGATTTAGAAATTATAATGGACAGAACGATTAGAGCTTAGAATTTAAACTTTACCTTGGATGCATGCTCAGCATCAATGCTCACTGTTTACATTATCTTTTAAAATACCTGTTGAATTTTTATTTTCTTCTGTGTGTGAGACTGTTTTGGGAGTTTTCATTACAGAGAAATGATTGGTTTAGGTTAAATTCATTTCAGTTAGCAGAGAATTCATTCATCCAGAGTAAACATGGCTTTTCCGTAAGAGGCTTTGGCATCAGCTCAGGGGTATCGACGGCAACAGGAAAGCAGCTCTTGCAACACTTGGTGAGGGATTTGAGAAACCGAGTGCCACGTTTGCTTAATGATTAGTATAAAACAGTTATTTCCTGTTCTAGCAGTATAAAAAAAACCCCACACCTTGATTTGATATTCCTAGAGCTTGGTTTTAATACACAATAAGTCATGATGGGGGCTGTTGTCCTGCAGAAGGGATCTTCTCTCAAGGGTCATTTTCAAGTCAGCTTCTTCTAATCAGAATAAATTACTGCAGGACGTAGCAGCAAATCAGATTATTGACTAGGCTGCTCGCTAGTAATTTTGGCCTTTGCTTTCAGACAAAAAGATTTTAGCCTCTTACGTGAACTGGTTGGACTCGATGATCCGGTGGGTCTCTTCCAACCTGGTTGTTATATGATTCTATGATCTTATAGAGACCTTCTTGTACTTGAAGAGGCTACAAGAAAGCTGGGGAGGGGCTGTTCACAAGGCTTGGAGTGATGGGATGAGGGGGAATGGGGATAAACTGATCTAGCAGGAGGTGCCCCTGCTCATAGCAGAGGGGTTGGAACTAGATGATCTTTAAGGTCCCTTCCAACTCCAGCCACAATGTCTCTGAGTTTTGTAATCAAAAGAGACCCACCGGATCGTTGAGTTCAACCGTTCCTATCAAACACTCAACCAAGCCCCTCAGCACCTCAATGAATGAAACCTCATAGAAAATAGGGGGATAGGAAACAGAGGGGTCACAGCAGAGGATAGATGGAAAACCAATGTGATCGCATGAGTACCACCGTGCCCATTTCCCTGCTTGATCTCATTTCAAGCAATAGGAAGGAATTTGTTGTAATGTGCAGCGTAAACAGCTTTTATGAGCTCATGAGTGAAGGCTCGTGTGCAAAGCCTCGAACAGCTCATGAGGAATCGAGAAAGACAATATGCCATGACATCATTGCTTCTAAAACCAGCTTTCTCGCTTTTCATACAGCCCAATTTTTTTTTTTTGTTCTCTGACTGCAACTTTCCTATTGAGTAAACCCTAAGCTGCTTCTTGAGTTGCTTTCTGATGACTCACGGGGCACGGGAAGAAGGTTTGGGTTGTGCTGCGAGCACTCAAGCAACCCCGGCTCTGCGACACTGGGATGGATGTTTACTTGCTTAGAGAATGACGACTCGTGAAAATAGGGAAACTGCTTGGGGCTGGCTCTGCATAGTGAAAAGCAGGAGATTTTTTAAAAAAATCATAGATCTGTATAAGAAGTCACGTGTGCTTCGGTCAGACCTGTAGGTTACTGATTGATGGGGATGGTTGGACTCGATGATCCAGTGGGTCTCTTCCAACCTGGTGATTCTACGATTCTGTGCACACTCAGCTCAGAGTGAAACAACTGGAAAAGCCGTAGGGTTTGATTCATGAAGCAATCCAGCTGTGTAATGCTGCAGAAAAGAGAAATTAATTGATGAGTAGACCAGCCTGGCGGTTCTTAACCACTGTTATTAGGGCTTTTGTGCTCTCTGCAAAGCAGCTGAGGTTCATCTTGTTGGGTTTGTGAGGCTGCTCCCAGTCAGCAGCAAGTGCTGGTTCACTCTTAGGGTCCCAATTACCAAGCCCTGATGTTAATCCTCTGCGATGTGGGGCAGCGTGTGCTTTTCTAGACGTAGGCTGGATGTTTTTCTCATTTGGCAGCCCCCTTCCGTCTGTCAGGGAGACAATTTGAGCTGCAGCACGGCTGGGCAAGCTGCCCAATGCCAGCGAGTATCTGCAGCGTAACCCGTGTCCGCGGGAGGGGTGCGTTTCTAAGCAGTCCCTAGGAAATGAGACTTGGGAAGTTCCTTCCTGAGTCTGACCTCCAGACATATTTCACTTGGAAGATCACAAAGGAGGATCCCTTAGAAGGGAAACCGCTGCTTAAAGACATACGCTTAGAACAATGAGTTTAAAGCGCGATATTCCTCTGTTGTCCTGCTAACTGCTAAATGTCTCTCTCTGGAATCATCCCCAGTCTTGGTTCCTGTGAAGATGAAATGACTGAACCAAGCCGAGGAGGTTAAAACGCGTCTCATATTTTAACGTTCTGTGACCTTCTGTTAGCTTAGAAGAGCGAAACTTCTCGAGTTCTTGAGAATCATAGAACAACCAGGTTGGACGAGACCCACCGGATCATCGAGCCCAACCGTCCCTATCAAAATAAGAGAGAGAGATGGCTTTAGAGACATGTGGAAGCTGTTTGAGTTGCCTCCTGATCCCTCTCGCGCTTTGGAGTATTGTTGTTAACATCCTCTTATACTTCCCGAATGGGAAAGCTTCGTACGCCGCCAGTTACCAGCTTCCCAACTTCGTGTGGCACTTCGAAGGGGTTTGTTTCTCAGGCGTGCTGGTAAGTCTTGCTTCTACGGGTTTGCAATGAATTCCTGCTGCAAATAACGTTGTGTTACCGTGCAACGATGGAATCGAGCTAATTGTGCTTCTAAATGAACGTGGATTTACTGCGGGGAAAAACACCGCAGGCAGAAAACACTCAATCAAACTTTTAAAAAAAATAGACTGAATGACATGCTATGTGCACTGTTTAATTTCACGTAAGTGATTTTGTGGGGTTGATTTCTCTTTGTCCTGCTGGGGCTTTTGTTCGCGTGTGATTTATGCTTGTATTATAGAGGCGCTAAGTTGATTTAATCCCCCGCGGAGGTGGAATTAGAGCTCTCTTAGCGGAACAAAACGAAACAAAACTTGGGGGAAAAAAAATCTGCTTATTACTCTTCAGATGATTTTAAGAGCCGTGTTCAGAGTGTTCAGAGGAGTGGATGTGGCTTATGATGCATCGAGTGCCACTGTTGTCGGGCTAAATGCAAAAGTTCATCTCACTGTGATTGGCACTGTAGGGTTTTCACTGCTACTTTTGTGCTGCTTATCTGCAGGAATAAACTAGCACAGAGTCGCCCACCGTGGTCTCAATGAGATAAATTAATTAATTAATCAATCAATCAAATAAATAAATAAATAAATAAAATAACAGAGGTGCACGCAGCTGGTGTTTGAAAAGGTCTCATTTCCCAGCCAAGGTGCTCCTGGGAAGGTTCAGAACGATGAGAGTTCCTAAAACACGAGGCATCATCTTCAAGTTGTCTATTCTTCCTAAAGCAGAAAAAACCTAATCTTTGCTAGCAGAGGGAAAAAAAAGCTTCAGGCAGGGAATTCGAACTGAAATCACAGTTGAAAATTTGGGGAAAATGAACTGCCACAGCGATACTTGTATTTTGAAACCGTTGGTGCTGGTTCTTCTACTTGTGAGCTTGGATTTACTCTTTCAGCTTCTCTCGTGTAGCTGTGTCCATCCCAGCTGGGGCAGGAGACACCGCGCTCTTGTTTTCAAGCACGAGAAACAAGCCTAAGAAGAACAGTCCACGTTGAGCCTTGAATAATTGTGCTTTGAAACCTCAAGAGGAGGAGATTGATTTAATATCTGCAGTCATCTCACTGACCTTCTCCATCCCCTTACAGATCCTCCTGTTGGCAGTGATTCTGATAGCCCTGGAGTGGAGCGTCTTCTATCGGTGCTGCCAGAGCGAGAGCTGCAACAAAACCTACAGGGTGAGTCTGTGCTTTATTTTTACGTCTGAGAGTTGTTCTCAGAGCCTTCCTGCTCCCGCGTTTCCAGCACGTCCTCCGCTTCCTTCCGCAAAGAGGGGTTTGAAGTCGAGTGGAGAGAGGTCACGAAGAGCGTGGCTCCTTCCTTCTGATGCAGAAGCAGGGGGAAAGAAAAACAAACAAACAAAAAAACCTGACAAAAATGTCTTTATGAAATAAAATAAGAATGTAAAAGGCCTGGGAGTTTCAATGCTGCCCAGGGAGGGGGTTGAGCCACCTTCACTGGAGGGGTTTGAGGTGCTGAGGGACATGGGTTAGTGATTGATGGGGATGGTTGGACTCGATGATCCGGTGGGTCTCTTCCAACCTGGTGGTTCTATGATTCTACGAAGTGCCACAACTAACTGGCTTAATCCCCTTGCTTCTGTTATTTGGAAGTTATTTTTTTCCAGTAATGACTTAATTGGCTCTATGGAGGATGCCAACGTGCTTAAGACGTGTTGTGGGTTTTTTGATGGGAATGGTTGGTCTCGATGATCCGGTGGGTCTCTTCCAACCTGGTGATTCTATGATTCTACCTGTTCCTCCAGCATTTTGGGAAACAGGTTTGCTAAAACGCTTGTTTAAAAAAAATATTAAAATCCCCAGACAATATTTAACCAAGAGTCACGAAACAACCTTAAACTCAGTCTTAAGCTTTTATTTTTCATGTATAAGCTTACTACTCTTCACCAGACCTTTTTCTTTCTGGATTTCAAAGACTGAGACAACCAAATGTGAAATCCATCCCCAAGGCTCAGCAGCTAAGATGTGTTGAATATATTTTCTGTGGACGCTGTCCGTATCCCATAATATTTGCCTCTCTTATTCCAGAGTTTTATTTCGATCGTCCTGGCCCTGCTCGGAGTGGCTTTCTCTGGATACACCCTCATCGTTTTCACGTTGGGGTTGATCCAAGGCCCTTTCTGCAATTCTTCGAGTGGATGGGATTACATCTTCAAAGACACTGCTGGAGGGTAAGAGACGTCGAGATAATTGCTCTAGAAGAAATTGTTCACTGAAACAATAGCCAAATTCTCTCGAGTTTTCCACGGTCTCTCAAATACAAGACCCTTACCTGTAAGTGAGGTTTTTCAACTTCTTTATTGAGAACCAGAATCCTCTAAGAAATTATTTGCCTCCTTGTAAGGAAAATAAAAATGTAATGAAGATGTATTTGAGGAAAATTAAAATGTAATGAAGATGATTTTGAGGAAAATAAGCCTTTTCACTCAGCAGAGTTTCACAAACCTGTGCAGGAGTTATGCTGGTGTAATGGAAGCCTAGAGTGTGGCTCCAGAAATATATGAAGCCAAATAGATTTTTTAATATACTGAAGGTAAAATAATGTGTATTTCAACTGAGTTGCCCCCATCACATCTAATCGACTTCACGTGACTGTTTCTCTCACAGGTACCTCACAGATTACCCTGCGTGGTCTCGGTGCACGGAACCTCCCAACGTAGTGGAGTGGAGCATCATTCTACTTTCGGTCCTCATAGCTCTTAGCGGGCTGCAGCTGATCATCTGTCTCCTCAAGGTGGCTGCTGAGCTGAAACGGACGCTCTGTGGGACCTACTCTGTCTTTGTCCAGGTAAGAAAACACCTGAGGTAACCTCCTCAGTGAAGGGTGATCTTCCTCAGTGGGGAAGGGGCTGGAGAAGAAGAGGAGCGGCTGAGAGAGCTGGGGGGGTTTATGGTGGAGAAGAGGAGGCTGAGGGGAGAGCTCATTGCTCTCTGCAACTGCCTGAGAGGAGGTTGTGGAGAGGAGGGAGCTGGGCTCTTCTGCGAAGGGCCAGGGGACAGGACGAGAGGGAATGACCTCAAGATCCACCAGGGGAGGGTCAGGCTGGACATTAGGAAAAAAAAATTTCCTAGAAAGGGTGATTGGGCAGTGTCAGAGGCTGCCCAGGGAGGGGGTTGATTCCCCTTCCCTGGAGGGGTTTAAGGTGCAGGTGGACGAGGTGCTGAGGGACACGGGTTAGTGATTGATGGGAACGGTTGGACTCGATGATCCGGTGGGTCTCTTCCAACCTGGTTGTTCTATGATTCTATGATTCCTCAGTGTCTCCAAGTCAGTTTAGCTTCAGCAGTTTCTCTCAGTTGAGGACCTTTTGCTTTGTATATTCTCTATGATGTTGCATTTTTTATTAAGTGGAATTGGAAAAAAGAGGGCGATTACATCCTTCTTTTTTCATTTACAGGCCAGGATTCTCTGAGAAAAAAAGGCAAGAAAACCTCCACCACTTCCTAGAAAACAAGAGAAATGCCTTCTCCACCATTTATGATGGTAGATTTACGTGCTGCAAAGACAATTGAAACCTTTGTCTTGAATCTTCATCTCTATTTTAGACGAAATTGTTTGAAGAGTTTGGCACCTGCAGTTTTTCCACTTGTTTTCTAACCCGTCCAGTTCACCCTAGGAGGGAGTCCAGTTTTTTCACCCTCCACCTTGTTCTGACAACAGGGAGGTTTGAATACCACGGAGCTGCTTTTTTATTGGAATCACCTTTTGTCATTAAATAAACTTCTGCAGAATTGCTTTTATACTCCGCTTTCTTTGTTTAGAACATAGGAATATTGGTTGCTCTGAAATAGCCTGGATCGAAGCCCAGTGGGTCAGGAGGGTTCATTCCCTCGAGAATTAGTGTGTTGGATGAAGCTATGATTTCCATATGGGCTTCTTTTTATTTTATACTCGGAGGAAAATGTTTTCTTTTATCAAGAATTATGTGACTTTAGGGGCAATGTGAGAGAACCTTGTGAGTATCTGTGTTAGCTTATTAATAGTCTTCTAAATTCCCTGACCTTGCTAAAAGGAAGGCTAAGTTCTTGCCAATAATCAGATTTAAAAAAAAAAGAATAATCTGGTTTGAATTAGCTCCTAAACAGTCTTTTTCATTTCTAAAAAAAAAAAATTTATTTCCAGTGGAAATTCAAGGATTCGCAATACAGTGGGCGCGCGGCTCATGTTGAGCACTCTGGGTTTGAGAGAATGAACACCTGGGGAAGGTGAATTATGTGCAGATTTGCGGTAATTCATTAATCCCAGTTATATCAGAACTATATCAGCTATATCAGCATCTCATATTAAATATGAGATGCAAACCATACAGTAAATGAGCAGCTGTAGGTAATACACATTAAAAAAATTAAGTATCGGTCATTTATTTCTAGGCGATATTGAGATTTTGCCTTGATATTCCTATCTCAGACTGGTTTGAAAACCTGATTTCTTCCTATAGGGTTTGAAGAATGCCTCCGTTTTAATTGCTTTGTTTCTATTAACTCGCAAGAAGTAATAAAGAAATGGGGTTTAAGAATGGGGATGGTCTTTTGGGAGATGGTTCAAGGTGACGTGGATGCTCAGAGGTGCACGGTCAGTAGGTGTGATTAAAAAACAGGGACTGCTTGCGAAGGCAAAATTCGTTTTCCCTAAGTTTAATTATGCGTCTTATCATGTCATTGGGCAGTGTCAGAGGCTGCCCAGGGAGGGGGTTGAGTCACCTTCCCTGGAGGGGTTTAAGGGTGGACGAGGTGCTGAGGGACATGGGTTAGTGATTGATGGGAATAGTTGGACTCGATGATCTGGTGGGTCTCTTCCAACCTGGTTGTTCTATGATTCTATGAAATCCTGATTCAACCCTATGTGTATTGTCTTTAACAAGAGATGCTATCAACTGCGCCTGGTGGCAAACCAAGATTCCTGGAAGGAACATTAACCGGCTTGAAATAGAGATGTAGTTGGTGACTGATGGTGTTTGAGTTGATGTAACTACCTGGCTCTCCAGCTGCGGGACTCAAGGGCAGAGAGGAGATGGCCACAGAGCCAGGACAAAGCTCACACCATGAGCACATGAGAAACCCTTTTTAGAAGTGTTCCTGAGCCTGAAGGGCATGTGCTACCTGCTGAAACCCACCCATAAAATGCACCTGTAATGAAGATTTGAGTTTATAAACGTCTGTAAGTGAGGAGTTCCTGCTGAAATCTGGAAGGAAGAGTTCCAGCATTCTTTGTTCCTCATAGTCAGTGCATCTGGCCAGAGTATTACGATGCTGTTTGTGAAACAGAAGTGTCACTCGCTTCAAACACTGTGACTGGAAATAGCTGTAGAGATTCAGGTTTGACCACAAAGAATGGTGAGGAAAGATAGTGATTGATGGGAATGGTTGGACTCGATGATCCGGTGGGTCTCTTCCTACCTGGTTGCTCTATGATTCTGATTTTAAGTAAGATACTGTGGTTCCCCATCCACCTCTGCATTTTAGGGGCAAGTTATTCCTCATGTAGGTTAAAATTAATCTTGCTGAAGTCCAATTTCCCAAGTGCTATTTCCTCATTTTTCAGATTGGAGGTTTTTCCAATATTGCAACAAAATAGGGCGGCAGAGGACGAAGGAAGCTCTCCAGATCTTTAAAGGGTTTTCACCTCCAGACGTTTGCAGGAGGTCAGAGCAACATCATCATTCAGATTAGGGAATTCTGAAATTGCAGGGTTGCAATTCAATCTCACTGGAAGCTTTTTTTTTTCTTGTAATATTATTCCATTTTTTGTTTGTTTCTTTTTTTTTTCCTTCAAAGAAGATTTTTGAATTAAAAGATTGTTTTCATGTTTTCAATTCAATTTTGAGGCTTTTCAGAAGAGTCACAGCATCTCAGCGCCCTCAGTATGAGAAATGAGGTACTGGGGCTTAAAACAATAAGGGGACAATGGTGACACCAAGGTGTAAACTCACAATTTAATCAGTTAAATTAGTTGCTCAGTCTTTCTCTGCCCTGTTTGCCACAGGAGAGAAGCTCCTGCTCTTCAATCACTCTCTGAAGATAAGAAAACAGGTTTGGGAAGCTCGACCACCTCTGGGTTTTGAGTTCCTTAAAAAAAAAAACCATAACAGCAGTGTGCTCAGGCACACAAATATCATAAAGTTTGGCTGAAGTGTGATTAAAAGCAGAAATAGAAAAATCTCCACTGAAACACTGACCGTCAGCAGCAGCAAAGGGAAAAAAAAAAAATCCCTCCAGGAATAATTTTGAGCATGTGGTACCAACCCGGGAAACTCCAGAATTTCATCATAGGTTCAGTCAGATTTCGAAAACTTGGCTTTGGCTCCAGTCGTTTAGAGAGAAGCAGAATCTTCATTCAATGCAGATGTGCAGTGAGCTCCACACGGTGAGATTATGAACCTGATTTTTTTTTTTTTGGTATGAATAGAGATTAGAATTGTTAATTTATCTGTATATCTCACTATAAGGTTTAGATTTATGTATCATTAAAGAAACAGGTCGTGCTTTAGTTATATTCTGAATCTTAATTCTCTGTCCAAAGCAAATATAACTCTTCTGATTATTAAGAAAGTGAAACCTGTGATTAAGTCCTTAAGTTGCAATACAATTAAAAATGTGTTTAGAATAAATGTGAATGTCTCAGCACTCAGAAGAGATTTCTTTAAGAACTCCCCAGTGATTGAAGATTAATATATTAGTGATTGATGGGTATGGTTGGACTCGATGATCCAGTGGGTCCCTTCCAACCTGGTGATTCTATGATTCTATGATTTTTTTTTTAATACAAGCCTTTACAATTTGCAGGTTTATAGGTGCAAATCTTCAAGCACAACAATATAATTCATCTGTACTTGAAAGAAAAATGCAATTGCAAACTTTAGTTAGTTGTTTTTTAAACATCCAATGTTTAAGGACCGATTATGTTCTTATTTTTCAATGAGATCAACAGAGATTTTTTGAATAAATCAAAAGCACAGCCCTCTGCTCTGGGTAGTAGGTTTAGGTAGTGCTAGCAGTTAAGATTAAGAGCTCTATACATCTATTGTGCTTTTAATCATAGAAGAATGTGGCTTAGCCTGTCTGGTGATAGACTAGGGAGAAGATAACATAAGGAGCTCATTGTGTGGATTTATTTCTGACCCTCATTTCAGCAATATTGAAACTGCTTGGAAATGAGATGTGAAAACCCCTTTTCTCCATCTGCGAGCAGCCGGTCCTTTTCATCTCTAGCTATTGATGCCGCTTTCTGCTCTGAAACTACATTTCCAAGGGAGTCATAGAATCATGGAACAGTTTGGGTTGGAAGGGACCTCAAAGCCCATCCAGTCCCACCCCTGCCATGGGTAGGGACACTTTTTATTAGATCAAGCTGCTCCAAGCCCCATCCAACCTGGCCTTGAACCCCTCCAGGGATGGGGCAGCCACCACTGCTGCTCTGGGCAGCCTGGGCCAGTGTTTCCAGGGGAACTTTGGTGGTTTAGCCGATCTTATCTACGACCCCATCAGCGTGTCAGCTCTTCTCTGCCACCAGCGACCTCAGTCCTCCCTCACCTGGGTCACGCCAGCGCGGTGGATGCTGTGCAGGGGCCTGTAGGTTCAGAAGGAGAAGAGAAATAGGCAGAGAAAGAGCCTTCACTCCCAAATCTTCAGTGCCAGCAGTTGCGTCAGCGCAGAAATAGAGATGTGGAAACCACTACCAGGCACAACTCTTCCCACTGCACTTAACAAGTTGTGTCCTTATGCCCCACAGCACAGAAGTAACTTTCTCACTAGTATTTGAGCTATAGAGAAAGAGTGATAGGAATGGTTGGACTCGATGATCATAGAATCATAGAATAACCAGCTTGGAAAAGACCCACCGGATCATCGAGTCCAACCGTTCCCCGATGGGTCTTTTCCAACCTGGTGATTCTCCGATTCTATAACCTAGAATGGAATTAAGCTGAAGTCTGTAAATCCATTCAAACCGACACGAGACTTTCAATTGGGGCTGCGACATTTACAGCCCGATAACGGTCTGGATGGTAATTTGCGTGATAGGAGGTTGGCAGACGCTGAAAGAATTTCTTTGAAGATTATCTGAGCTGACGAGGTTACCAGAATCTTTTGTGTACTCTTGACACACAGAGACATTGTGCAACTTTGTTTTATTGTGTTCTCCAAAGCAAACAGGAGCGAGGAGGGGGGGGCAGGCAAGGTGGGTGGGAGAGAACATATAAAGGGAAATTGCATGGGCTGCTCTTGTGTTTTTATTTCACGTTTTCCCACAAGGTTCGTGGACGCAAAATGCAGCTTTTCCTCCTAAGCTGCTTGCTGGCTTCTTGCTGCTGCCGGGCTGGGGCAGTGACCAGGGAATATTACATCGGGATTATCGAGACGGAGTGGAACTACGCGCCCGGCAGCACCGATGTCATCTCCGGGCGGCCCTTTGCGGATGAAGAGTAAGTGAAATATTTTACCTTGCTTGAGTTTGATTTTGTCTGCTTGAGGCACTAGGGAGAGACAGAAAACCTGGGGATGGAGAGAAAGGGGCTGTGTTGGTGCCAGGGGATTTGCCGGCACAGGGAATTCTCTTTTTTTTTTTGTCCTGGTTTGCTTGAGAATCTCATTCCAGCGCTCTGCCAATTAAAATTGGAATGTGTAAGCGTTTTGTTGTGAATTTATTCCAATTGAATGTTTACTAAGAAGGCACTAGGAAAAAAAAACCCTGAGTGACTAATGAAGTTTAATTAGAATGGCTCAGGGTGCAGTGATGAAGAAAAGGTTTTTATATCTTGAAATGTAGAACTTCAAGAAATGTAAAACCTTCCTGCTGGGCACAGGTTTCCTTGCTTGATATTCAGTGCTGGCAGTGGTCGTGTTCACTTGCTGGAGGTGCAGCAGCAGAGCTGGATCCTCCTCATTGCTCTCTACAACTACCTGAGAGGAGGTTGTGGAGAGGAGGGAGCTGGGCTCTTCTGCCAAGGGACAGGGGACAGGACGAGAGGGAATGGCCTCAAGCTCCACCAGGGGAGGGTCAGGCTGAATATTAGAAAAAATTTTCATGGAAAGAGTCATTGGTCAGTGTCAGAGGCTGCCCAGGGAGGGNAAAAAGTCTTCATGGAAAGGGTGATTGGTCAGTGTCAGAGGCAGCCCACGGAGCGGGTTGACTCACCTTCTCTGGAGGGGTTTAAGGGACATGTGGATGAGGTGCTGAGGGACATGGGTTAGTGATTGATGGGAATGGTTGGACTCGATGATCCAGTGGGTCTCTTCCAACCTGGTTGTTCTATGATTCTATGATTCCCACGCTGAGAGAAAGAGCTGGGAGGCTGGTTATGAAGCAAGGAGGGTCCCGTGCCGAGTGAGAGAAGCAGGGTGAGGAGGAGTATGGGGAGGGGAGCATGCTGAAGATGTGAATAATCAGTAAAGAAAACTCAGATATGGAGCTGTAGCCCGGAGGATGACGTAGCCTGGTTGTAGGCTACAAGGATGATGTGAGAGCTAGAGAATCTTCCTTATGAGGACAGGCTGANGAGAGAAAACATTCTCCTTCCACTTGGATTTGTTCAGTGCTTTTGAAATTAAGTAGGACTGTATTACAATAAAAACAATGAGAAGAGAAATCAGAAATTAGGATCAATCTCATGATGTTCTCATTTAGTCTGTAGGTGAGGGATTAGGAGATTTCTTGCGGTTTGTTTTCTCTAGTGAGAGCCAACAGTCTCTCAGCCGTCACCTGCTGCTTCATCAGGGATGAGGTAAAGCAGCCGACCTCTTTTTATTGACTCGCTAACCAAGTTATGCGGGAGATGCTGCCGGTGACTCAGCAGGCCGGGCACTCTGCTAGAGGATGGAAACAGGGCTTCTCGTCTGAAAACCACAGGGCAGTGTTGTCATACAGCAAACCCCACACTGCTCATTGTGCTTTGATTGCTTTGCTCTGCGACAACCTGCAGCGTGTTTAATTCCTTCAGTGCTTGGATGCTTGCGATGGAGCTGGTCCCTTTTATTGTGCTTTTTGGTTTTCCTCTCCTCCTGAACTCTTTAACTAAGAGGCTGTGGGAGTACAGAGACTGATAATTATCATAGAGACCCCATAGAATCACTAGGTTGGAAAAGACCTCTGAGATCATAGAATCATAGAATCACCAGGCTGGAAGAGACCCACTGGATCATTGAGTCCAACCATTCCCATCAATCACTAACCCATGTCCCTCAGCACCTCGTCCACCTGCACCTTAAACCCCTCCAGGGAAGGTGAAGATCATTGAGTCCAGGCAGTTAAAAGCAGAAGAAATGAAGAGTGCAGCGTATTTGCTAGAAAAAATACTCTGCAATTATATGGTAGCTTGTTAATCAGGCTGAGAAAAACCATACGATATTTGCTTCGTTAGTGTTGTGGCTGAAACCTTCATGCATTCAATCTTCCAGTAATTGAGCCTTTGCAACTCGGTCTTATGCTCTCGAAATTTCATGATGTTCTGAGCCGGCATTTTAATTGCATTTGAGTTCTCTGCTTGCCAGGGTACGAACAATTCCTTCCCCGCGTGTTCTGGGAAATACTTTTCATTTCTGGGCAGCCGTAACTTGCTTGCCAATAGGGCCTTGCTGGGGGGTAAGAAAACAAGGAGGCTTTCTCGTTGTGTAAGATGAGAAATGGAGAGGCTGCTGAATCATAGAATCGTAGAACAACCAGGTTGGAAGAGAGACCCACTGGATCATCGAGTCCAACCGTTCCTATCAAACACTAAACCATGTCCCTCAGGACATGGTTTAGGGCTGTCGGTTTCTATTGCTGTTGTGGTTTACGAATAAGAGAAATTTGCTTGGAGACTAAAATATTTAATGAAAGGTACGTGACCCTCAGCACAGGCAGAGTCTGGCTCCAAAGCTGTTCCCAGCTGGTAGGGGTCAGGGATACGTGCTGGCCCCTCGCCTGTGGCTGCTGGGGCTTGGGCAGCACGTCCACGACAGCGGCATGGGTCAGAGGTGCTGATCACGGAGTCATTTGGTTGGAAAAGACCTTTGAGCTCATCAAGTCCAACCGTCCTTGTCCACTACTAAACCCTGAGCACCTCACCCACCCATCTGTCAAACCCCTCCAGGGATGGGGACTCCACCACCTCCCTGCACAGCTTCTTCCAGGGCCTTAGAACCTTTTATGTGAAGAAATTGTTCCTGATGTCTACTCTGAACCTGCCCTGCTGCAACCCGAGGCCATTTCCTTTTGTCTTATCACTTGTCACTTGGGAGAAGAGACCAACACCCACCTTTCAGGAGCTGTAGACAGTGATAAGGTCTCCCCTCAGCCTCCTTTTCCCAAGGCTAAACANTCTCGTCCTGTCCCCTGTCCCTTGGCAGAAGAGCCCAGCTCCCTCCTCTCCACAACCTCCTCTCAGGCACTTGCAGAGAGCAATGAGCTCTCCCCTCAGCCTCCTCTTCTCCACCATAAACCCCCCCAGCTCTCTCAGCCGCTCCTCTTCTTCTCCAGCCCCTTCCCCAGCTTCCTTGCTCTTCTCTGCACTCGCTCCACAGCCTCAACATCCTTCCTGTGGTAAAAGGAACTAGCATCCCCTTCAGTCTCATTTAATATTATGCACCAACCTGATTTTTTTATGTTTTAATCTCTATAGGGCTTCCTAACTCTGTATGGAAAGAGAGAAGTTTGCTCCCTGTCACACATATAGTTGTGCACAGCACCACAGAGTCCTGGGCTTTGGTTTAGACCCCACTAATTAACTGTATTTAAATATAAAATGAATGTCTGACCCCACAGGTATGTGTCTTTTCTTCCCAGGAAAGCTGGAGTCTTCCTAGAAAGAGGACCCCATCGGATAGGAAGCACTTACAAGAAAGCCGTCTACGCTCAGTACACCAATCATTTATACGACGAGACAGTTGACAAACCTTCCTGGCTGGGCGTTTTAGGCCCTATCGTTAAGGGAGAAGTTGGAGATTCCATTGTCATCCACTTGAAAAACTTCGCTTCCAGAAGCTACTCGCTGCATCCCCATGGCGTAAGGTACACGAAGGAAAATGAAGGTGAGTTCGAGTCTGGTTTGTGCCGGCGTTTATCACGAGTCAATCATTCCTCTGCACGTAAGGGATGTTCTCTCGTCAAAACGAGGAGTGGTTAAGTAAATAGGGATTTAAAATAGGAACTAAGCAGTGAAGGGGCTGGAGAACAGACCTTATGAGGAGCGGCTGAGAGAGCTGGGGGGGTTTATGGTGGAGAAGAGGAGGCTGAGGGGAGAGCTCATTGCTCTCTACAACTCCCTGAGAGGAGGTTGTGGAGAGGAGGGAGCTGGGCTCTTCTGCCAAGGGACAGGGGACAGGATGAGAGGGAATGGCCTCAAGCTCCACCAGGGGAGATTTAGGCTGGACATTAGGAAAAAAATATTTCACAAGAAGGGTGATTGGGCAGTGGGAGAGGCTGCCCAGGGAGGGGGTTGATTCCCCTTCCCTGGAGGGGTTTAAGGTGCAGGTGGACGAGGTGCTGAGGGACATGGGTTAGTGATTGATGGGAATGGTTGGACTCGATGATCTAGTGGGTCTCTTCCAGCCTGGTGATTCTATGATTCTATGATTTGTAGATGGGCTGTTGGGATTAGCAAAGGTGATGGAGGATTTTCCACACCAGAATACGACTGCTGAATGTTTTATTAGTGGCCTTAAAAGCAGTGTGGGACTTGCTGAGAATATGCATCTTTATAAATTTTTCACTAGAAGAATTTATGACGTACCAGCCTAACTTCTAACCCACAGCGAAGTTTTTAATTACAATTAATATATGGTGTGACGTAGGCACATCCTCTGTGAGTGAACAGTGTGTTACGTAGCCACACATGCTCTTTTTGGAACAATTCCTAATTCATTTACTATTGCTGTCATCCCAGTGACACCCATATCCCTTGAGGATATACGCAATATTCTAGAGGAGTTTCCAGGATTAATATTTAATGAACGTTTTGCAAATATTTGAGCTGTTATCTTTATAGTAGAAGTACATAGTGCCCTCTCAATAAATCGATGGCTGAATTTAACAGCGTAAATCAAACGGAATTCAGAGGAAAATGAAGAGACTAAAGAGAAGCAGAAGATCTACTCACTTAATATTAAAGAGTTGTGTTTTTCAACCTGTGTCAGAGGTTCAGTTCACATTATTGCAACACACAGTCAACTTTAAAGCACAGAATCATAGAATCACAGAACAGTTTGGGTTGGAAGGAACCTCAAAGATCATCCGGTTCCAACCTCCCACTGGATCAGGGGCTCCAAGTCCCATCCAACCTGGCCTTGAACCCCTCCAGGGATGAGGCAACCACCCCTGCTCTGGGCATCCCATGCACCTTGTACCCCTCCCCTGGACCCATTCCAGGACCCAGAAGTGTGGCAGGTGCCATCCTGACACCTTCTTGCGTATGTGTTGCGTTAACGGCGGCCGCGTGACCTCCTCCAGGTGCTTTTTACCCGGACAACACCAAAGATTTGCAGAAGAGAGACGACGCTGTGGAGCCCGGCGGCCAGTACACCTACACGTGGGATGTGACGGAAGATCAGGGGCCAGCTGAGGGAGACGCAGACTGCATCACCAGGGTTTACCACTCCCACATAGACGCTCCAAGAGATGTCGCCTCGGGGCTCGTTGGGCCCTTAATAATTTGCAGGAAAGGTAAATAACAAATAAATAAGTAGGTAAAATGACATACGTGAAGTGATTGATAATGACCATTGATAAATATCAGTGAAATATTTTACTGGAAGAGGAGAAGACAGTTAATTCTGCAATAACAGCTTTTAATCTCAGCTGGCTGCCTTTCATAGTATAGGAGGGAGTTTTATTTCAAATACGATTTGCAGAATTCTTTGTCCGCAAATCCACGAGCGAGATGTGTTCGTGCTAGTAATACAACAGGATGAGTAAACACCGATGACAGAAACAGTTTT
Organism: Piaya cayana; assembly: GCA_013389865.1. Classification (NCBI taxonomy): domain Eukaryota; kingdom Metazoa; phylum Chordata; class Aves; order Cuculiformes; family Coccyzidae; genus Piaya; species Piaya cayana. The sequence continues at coordinate 19,010 of WAAB01005405.1, forward strand.
AAGGTAATTTACCACATAATATTTGCTCCTTGTAAAGTTACTTTATAGAATCTATAAAACTGATTTTTGAGTGTGTCTGTAAGCTTATGTGTATCCTCACACTCATGAAAAGTTGCAAAACGTGAAGTGAGTAGCGAGCAGCCCTGCTGATACTCTTAAAACTAATGAAAAGATAATATCGGTTGCCAAAAACTTTGAATATGACGCTTTCTTTTTCCAGATACGATTAATAACGGCACCGGTGATAAGCACTTTGATGCCGAATTCATCCTTATGTTTTCTGTGATGGATGAAAATCTCAGCTGGTACTTAGAGGATAACATCAGGACGTACTGCTCCGACCCTTCCAACGTCGACAGAGACGACGAGGACTTCCAGGAAAGCAATAAAATGCACTGTGAGAGACCAGGGTATTTGTGTCGCTTGTCGTTGATGTGTCGAAGCAGGAGTTTTGTGTGTTGTCTCTTTTAAAGATGATCCCAGGTGCTCTAACAGAGTTGTGTTACCTTGTTCTGTTTCCAAGTCCTGGACTCTGTGCTATAATATCAAGTTTTGAAAAATAGGTTTTAGTGTAGCGTGTTCTTACGTGGATTCCAGAATCACAGCAGGGACATAGATCATAGAACCGTGATCAGAGATCATAGAACCATGGAATCATAGAATAGTTTGGATTGGGAGGGACCTTAAATATCCTCCAGTTCCAATGTGTAGGGACACCTCCCACTGGATCAGGCTTCTCCAAGTCCCATCCAACCTGCCCTTGAACCCCTCCAGGGATGGGAAACCTGTTCCAGTGCTTCCCCACTCTCATGGTGAAGAATTTCTTCCTTAAGTCCAGTCTAAATCT
>WAAB01005406.1:0-24203 GCA_013389865.1 Piaya cayana
TGCTATGCTATCCTATCCTATCCCGTCGTATCGTATTGTATCGTATCATGATATTTATTATAAGACTGCAGTAGGAACCAAGGAGCTGGAGCTTTTCAGTGAAACCATTTTGAAGAATCTCTTTAATCCAGACTGATCTAACTCCAGCTGGCTCCAAGCTGCAATGGTTCCAGTGCTTTCAGCTCTATCTCACACGATCGCATTGTCTAGCCGACCCCTCTAAGAGCCAAACAGGCACGGGGTTAGTGCACAAACGTTTTCCACCTGACAAGAACTGTTGCCGCGCATCAAGGGGGGAAGAAAAATCGCTTCCTCTGGTTTTGCCAGGAAATTCAGATGCTTTAAGATTTAGTGTAACACAGGATCTGGTTAAGTGGTAATTGCTCTTTGTTTCAGACCACATCAATTTGCAACTGGAACACTATGGCTGTCACCCAAAATGCTTTGTAAATTTATTTACAGGCTGTAGGAGAGTGAAGAAGCACACAGGCTGCATTTTAAATACAAATTGCTTCGAGGTACAATTTGCTCAAATTGCTGTAATGTGCATTATGAATTTAATTTTGGTACATTTCTGCTATATAATAACCTGATTTGAGAGTATAAATGGAAATTAAATTTAAATAACCTATAATTTTTATGTGATGTGATGTTTCATAAATATTTACTATGGGCGTCTTATTATTAAATCAACCAGTCCTTAAACTGTGCAGATAGTAGTAAAGGCAAGGTCAGCTCTTACTTGGATGTATTCAACTTGTAATTGGCAGGATCTGCTAGTTCTTCAGCTCATCTGTCCTTAAAGAGGTATCACGGCAGCGTTTGAGGGGTTCGCAGATTAACTCTTTTATCTTTCTGAGCCTGGGAAGTGCTTTCATCCCCTTTAGTTACTGGGAAGGAGGCACGAGCAGATGGTGCGTAAGGAGCCCAGTGATGGCTGGAATTGATGCCAGCCCGGACTCAAATATCTGTGAGGAGCTGTGTCCAGGAACCCAGGACCAGGGAAACAAGGGGAAGGATGCAGAAAATTCCCATTGATCCCAGTGGTAGCTGCAGGCTTGGGTTGTCTCCCTCTCTGCTGCGCTCTGGGGAAACCCCACATGGAGACCAGCTCTGGAATCCCCAACAGTAGAAGGAGAAGGAACTGTTGGAACAGGTCCAGAGGAGGCTGTGAAGATGATCCAAGGACTGGAGCATCTCCCACTCGAGGGCAGGATGAGAGCGTTGGGGTTGTTCAGCCTGGAGAAGAGAAGGATCCACAGAGACCTTCTAGTGATGCCCCCAGAATGGGCTGGAAGGTCATTCACTACAGCCTTTTATTGAAAACACCAAAAGAAGAATGAATCGTACGTGCCAAAGTGGGATATTTCCTATTATCACCCTGAAGGTCTGTCCTTGTGGCACTTAATTGGCTTAATTTTTGCACATGGTGATGAGCAATGAGGTTGGAATATCTGCTTCCCGGTGCCCTGGCTGCCCAGGGAAGAGCAGCTGGAGTAGGGATCTCAGGTAACATCTGGGAGAGTTTGGTTTTGAGACTTTTTGTCTTAAGCTACTGCAGTTAAAAATAAATAAATACTGAAGGGCAATTTTAGCAGCGTGATTCTAATTTGTTTAATCAGATTATGTTGTTTTCTTCTCTGCTGCCTCCTAATTTGGGTATATGAAAATGAAATTAATATTAAGTTCTCATATTTACTTAGACTTAATGAGATGACGGGGACGGCTTGCCAGAACGCAGTTGTCTTTTTAAATGAGGCTAAACATTCTTTCCTGGAAGTTTTATTTCATAAGGACTTTATTACCATCCAAAGTTATAAAGGAAACTAACCCCAAAGTTCACTTAATTCCTGATCATTTTGGAATCATGATGCCAGCAGGTAGTACCGACAAGTACTAAACCAGATCTTGCAGGATTAAAGAGCAGGTTAAGGAGTAGACTTAAGATAAATTATAGAATCGCTGCTAAGCATGAGGGCAAGGAAGGGAAAATCTTGCTTTATCCAGAGTTTGGCTGAGGAGGGCTTGGAATAATAATAATAATAATAATAATAATAATAATAATAATAATAATAATAATAATAATAATGAAGTGTATGCACATATACAAGGTCACATCCTCACCCCTCGATGCCTCCATGCCCACAGACGCTGCAGAGCTCACATAAGGAACAGGGTCCAAGGCTGGAAGGGCACTGGGGTCAGGAATTGCGTTCAGGAACACAAGGATCTGGGATCAGGGGCAACCAGAGAGACAAGGTCCTCACTGGACATTGTCCATCACAAGAAAGAGAGAAACTCTTGTGTTCTCTCAGTTTATCCTGAGTGTGGTAGGGGATGGAATCCTCTGCTGTCAGTTTGGGGTCATCTGCCCACCCCTCCCTGCAGGTGCCATATTTTCACTCTTTTTTTTTGCTAGAAATGGTTGGACTCGATGATCCAGTGTGTCTCTTCCAACCTGATTGTTCTATAATTCTATCATTCTTTCCCTTTTGGCTCCCCCAGCTCCAGGGTGGCCTTGGTTTCTGCAGGAAGAAGTGTGAACCATGCCCTGTCTGCATCCCTGTCCCCACGTGATCCCTGCTAGAGACAAACCCTGAACACATGCAGTTGGCATTCGGATAATGAAGTTACTCAGACGAGACTGAGCTGAAGTCAGAAACTGATGCTGCTTTGGCTCAAACCACAACACCTCTGCAGCTGCTCTGCTGCAGCTGCTATGGGAGAGCTCAGTTTCAACTCCCAGAACCACTGCTCTGTGGTTATATCGAGCAGTCCTGGGGCTGGAGAGCCGATGGCACAGCTCTCCCTCCTCCCAAGCTGGCATCATCACCACTGAGGATGCCGAGCCTGGTGCTGCCCTGCTCCCCACTGCACTTTTTGCACATAGAATCACAGAATCCCCAGGTTGGAAGAGATCCACTGGACACTGCCCAATCACCCTTTCTGGGAAAATTTTTTTCCTGATGTCCATCCTGACCCTCCCCTGGTGGAGCTTGAGGCCATTCCCTCTCGTCCTGTCCCCTGTCCCTTGGCAGAAGAGCCCAGCTCCCTCCTCTCCACAACCTCCTCTCAGGCAGTTGCAGAGAGCAATGAGCTCTCCCCTCAGCCTCCTCTTCTCCACGATAAACACCCCCAGCTCTCTCAGCTGCTCCTCTTCTTCTCCAGCCCCTTCCCCAGCTTCGTTGCTCTTCTCTGCACTCGCTCCAGAGCCTCAACATCCTTCTTGTGCTGAGGGGCCCACAACTGACCCCAGGATTCGAGGAGCGGTCTCACCAGTGCCGAGTCCAGAGGGAGAAGAACCTCCCTGGCCCTGCTGGTCACACCGTGTCTGATACAAGCCAAGATGCCATTGGCCTTCTTGGCCACCTGGGCCACTGCTGGCTCATGGTCAGTTGCTGTCAACCAACACCCCCAGGTCCTTCTCCTCCAGGCAGTTTCCAGCCAGGTTTCTCCCAGTTCCCTGAGACACCAGGACCTGCTCTGGTGTGGCGTGTGGTCCTTGTCTCCACCAGCCGCTTGGTGGATCCGGAGTGCTGAGAGAGAACATTCAATTCTTTAAAGACTCAATTATCTTGAAAGTCTCTTTTGTGTTGGACGCAAGAATTTTCTATTTTCTTTCCCCGTGCTGGAACCCGAGCACCTGGCAAGGCAGAGCTCTACAGGCAGTGTAAACTCTTGTTCTTGGATGATGGACAAAACAGAAAGAAGGGGAAAGTCATTAAAGCAGTTTGCGCTTTGCAAAATTAAAGTGTACCTGCTGGTAACAACCGTGTTTGAATCTGGCCAACTGCTTTAGTCTGAGTGATAACCAAATTACACCTGCACAGACTGTGGCGGATTCTGCTGGTGGGGGGAGGCTGTAATGGATGAGCTTCCAGACCATTCTGTGGGCACCATTACAAGGTCTTTCTCCAGCACTGGTTTCACCTCCCTGCGGGGCAGCCTTGAAATCAGCAGAGAAAGGTGCTGGGTTTTCTTCACTCTGCTCTCACATTTCCTTATCTCTCGTTCTGGCATGTTTAACGCTGGCAATGTGCACCATGAACAGCAGGTTTATAGCTGCAATCAAACAGATTCTACCCACTGGAAAAAAAACCCCAAAAACCAACATTCCAGCACTACAAAGGGTGAGATCAGCCCTCCCAGGCACGTCCTTGGCTCAGCATTTGCGGTGCGAACGGGCACACGGAGCCAGTGCCCAGGCTGGTGCATCGAGACCTGCGTGAAATGGCTCTGAATCGGAGAGGGAAGGATTAAGACTGGATATTAGAAAGAAATTCTTCATGATGAGGGTGGGGAGGCCCTGGAGCAGGTCGCCCAGAGCAGGGGTGGCTGCCCCATCCCTGGAGGGGTTCAAGGCCAGGTTGGATGGGGTTTGGAGCCCCTGATCCAGTGGGAATTAGCTAATTTTTAAGGTCCCTTCCAACCCAGATCATTCTATGATTCTATGAATCACTGCCCATCACCTCCCAATGCCAGCCCGAGCTCTGCAGACCCTGGCACGGAGCAAGTGGTGGTGGTGACTGACAGCCTGAAACATCCTCTTCAGGGGCTGTTTCTGCACTGGGGCCACGCTGGGAGCAAGATGTTTTGTTTAGCTCCAGGTGTGTCGTACCACCCTGCACACACGCCACAGGAATTATTTTGGGTATTCAGACTGTTTCTCCCTAAAATTACTGAGCAGAGCTTTACCTGATTGTCTTCACTGTGAGCCCAGCCTTGTCTATAAGATAGGATTGCCCACTCAATCAACTCCTGCCTCCAACCTGTAATTATCTTTGGAAATGTTTTCCTAATGCGCAACCCTTAACCTTTTTTGTGTGTTGATTTATTGTCTCCGAGTCAAACCCCGATGTTCAATTTCCTGGCATCATTATTAACATCCCCATTGAGGGAAAATAATTCAGCCGAAATTTCACGGGAAGATGAATCAAAGCGTGATGATATTTACATGTGGCCTTTTAATCATTTCAAACACAGAGAAGTTTTTGATTTAAAATTACAGTAATTTTATTTCAATTGTTCCTGGTATTATCCTTGACGTAATTAGGAATATCCACACAGTTAACTGACTGGCAGCTCCTTCCATGAGCAGTAAATACCTACGGTATAAAAAAACACCAAGTGCCATTTCAGAGACAAGGTTTTTACAAGGAATTGGATCAAAGTCATTCGCTTTTTGTTCAGAGTCATGAGGGCTGCAAGGGAGCTTGGCCCTCAGCCCTGTGCAGGATTCCTGCACACCTCCTGACCCCCAGGATGGAGACTCTCAACCTCTCTGAGGCTTATTCCTCTGAATGATTTTAAAGGTCTTTTCCAACCAAAACCATTCTAGGATTAAGATTTTTAAGACATTGAACCCCAACAGGGAAACGTGGCTCTACAGGCTGACATTTACACACTTAAAATATGCAACATGAAGGAGGTTTGGGGAGTCTGAAATCACCAAAGTGCCTTTGCTGGCCCTGACCCATCTCCCCTGGGATCTCAGCCTCTGCTCCCATACCCTGGAGAAAGGTATTTTCCTGTATTATTTCCTGTATTTGGTATTATCCAAAGATCTTTCTTCCCAGTCAGTAAATGTGCTATCAGTGATATTGAAATCTGATTTTTTTCCATCCAATTGCCTTCTCAAAGCAGTGTTCTTTGCCCATCAGCTCTGCTCCCTGACGAGGTTTATCAGGTCAGGATCTATCTATCCGTTCATCTGTCTCCTGGGTCTGCTGTGCATTTAGAGTTTGAGTGCTGCTCTGTGTGCAGTCAATGTAAACTCAGCTGGAAGGGCTTCATAAAAAGTGAAACATGCTCGGCTCATCCAAATCTCAATCAGCTCTCATCAGCGCCGCACCGGAGTGCTACAGCGGAGCCGGCGCAGGGCCCAGTATCTATCAAAGCAGATTTGAATGGATGGCCCTCATTTTACCATCTACAAATCTAATAAAAAAAAAGTTGTTACACTCCAACACATTATCTGTCCTCCTAATAAAGTTTTATTTACCATTCCCAAGAACATTTTCACTTTTATAGATATTATCGGAACAAGGAGATCAGGACAAGGGGAATGGCCTCAAGCTCCACCAGGGGACGTTCAGGCTTGATATAAGGAAAATATTCTTCCCAGAAAGGGTCATNTCTGGCACCGCACCAGCAGGAGCACACTTGGCAGCCCAGATATCTGGGGCTGCTGCTTTCCAGAGAGACTTTTTAAAAAGCTGTGTGGATGTGGTGCTTCGGGACATGTTTTTGTGGTGGACTTGGCAGTGTTAACGGTTGGACGTGATGATCTCAAAGGTCTTTTCCAGCCTGGATGATTCTACATCTCTTATTGCAGTCTGTGCACTCCCCAGCTGGTCGACTGCCTCTCTCTCCATCCCAGGCTTTTGCTTCCCTGCTGTCCTTTTCTGGCTTTCCCTTGCCTCCACCTCCAGATCCCACCCTCCTCTGCTTAAAATATCGAGTGGTTCATATGCCAAGTTTGCCTAAACCCTGCCTCGTGCCCTTTCAGATGTGTTTTTTCTATCACCTCTCCCTTCCTCCCCCAGGATTTCTGCACTCTTTTCCCAGTTCCGCCCTCCGCCTTCATTCTCTCCATCTCTTTCAGAATCACCCACCAAAATTTGTGTTTATACGGCGCCAAAAGCAATGAACCATCCCCTGGACAACCTCCAGATGGTACTGCAATGCAAGTAGATGGTCATAACCGCTTCCACCCCTCACGGTTACAGTGCTGCTCAACCATTTATCCCACACGCGATTTGCTCCTCTTCTCCCCCAGTAATCAGCTGGCGCTCTGATCCGTAAAACTTCGGAGAAATATTTTATAAAGGTGACAGCCCTGACGCGGGGAATCAAATCACAACACGAGAATGTACCAATTTAGTGGCTTATGAAGTTCAAGGGAAAAAAATAAACAAGCAAACCCACAAAAACAGATGAAGAATTGTCACAGCTGAGGAAAACAAGCATATGAGAGAGACTTAGAGCTAGAGATTTCCTAGATGTGACAGAGACAGAGGATAAATCTGCGTGAGGTGACAGGTAGGCAAGAAGTGAGTGGTAAGCACTGTGTTGTAATCTTATATATGTGCAACTCTTACTGCAACAGCTGGTGTTTAGCAAGGGGGAAGAGCTTCTCTCCAGCACAGAAAATAAACGATGAAGCAGCAAATCCAACACTCTAGACACATCATTTCTTTTTTTGCTGGCACAGGGTAACGTAAAGATTTTTTTTGGTGGGAAAAGACAGGCCCAGCAAAGCCCCTTCCAGTCTGGCCTTGAGCATCTCCAGGGATGGGGCAGCCACGGCTTCTCTAGCCAGGACCTCCCATCCTCACAGGAAAATATTTCTCCCTAAAATCTCATCTCAACCTCCCTTCTTTCAGCTGAAAACCACCCCCCTCATCCTATCCCTGCTCTCCAAATCAAGAGCCCCTCCCCAGCTTTTCTAGAGCTCCTTTCATCGCTGGCAGCTGCTCTAAGGTCTCCTCGGAGCCTTCTCCAGGCTGAACAACCCCAACTCTCTCAGCCTGTCCTCACAGCAGAGAAGCTCCAACTCTCAGATCATCTTTGTTGCCTCCTCTGGACCAGTTCCAACAGCTCCATCTCCTTATACTGGGGACTCCAGAACTGCGCACAGGACTCCAGGTGGGGTCTCAGGAGAGTGGAGCAGAGGGGCAGGATTCCTGCCCTCATCCACGCTGCTTTGGATGCTTTTTTGATTTGAGAGTATTTATTCCACTGAGGGGTTTCCCATCAGCTTTCCCCACTGTGAGGTACCAGGAAGCAAGTATCTCTCTGCTTTAATACACTGTTTGCTTGTGATGAGACAGATAAAAAGGCTAGGAGGATTTGAAAGGTGGAAAAGTGTTTATCACAGTATCAGGTTGATCAGAAGAAGGCAGGGCTATTTCTGCAACGCGCTATCATTTCTTTCTTAAGGAAAATAATGGAATTTAGTGGTTGTGTCTTGCCAGGGCTGGCAGCCCCTCCTGTGCTGTTCAGCACCAACATCCCTTCCATCCTCCCTGAGGTTTGTGGTGTGGGCATCAAGTCATTGCCAGTGGAGAGAGACTGATTTAGCGTCCCTTGGGCTGGATGGTCCAAGCAGATTGCAGAGACTTCAATCTCTGACCCACAGGCTTTCCGTGGATGGGGAGGCACAGGGTGAGCTCCTGCTGGCTGCCACACTTCATCCTCCAAGGCAGGGCAGGAGCCAGTGCCATGCTTGTAGAGCCCAGATGCTTATTCTCTTTAGCTCTCTTTTGGATTTACTTTGTGAAATAAACCCACTCTCCATTCAGAGTTATTTTTAACCCTATGAATGAAGAAATTAAGACCCAGAATCTTCTGGATTTTGTCCAGAATTTAGAATCTTTCCCAAATTGCACAGAGCTTTTATCCTTGTTATCACAGGGCGCTGGCACCAGGCAGTGTCAGGATGTGTCAGCAACTGATTCCTGCTCCACTGTTCCACTTTTAAGCACCAAGGGCATTCCCCTCTCGCTGTTTTGAGAGGGTTTCTGCAGTGACACTGGTAGAAAATTATAAGAAAGTTTGGGCTGGACATTAGGAAAAAATTTTTCCCAGAAAGGGTGATTGGGCAGTGTCAGAGGCTGCCCAGGGAGGGGGTTGAGTGCCCTTCCCTGGAGGGGTTTAAGGGACGGGTGGCCGAGGTGCTGAGGGACATGGGTCAGAGATTGATGGGAATGGTTGGACTCTATGATCCAGTGGGTCTCTTCCAACCTGGTGATTCTATGATTCTATGAAAACCCATCAAATGTACTCACAGAGATCCTCTGAAGTGCAACAGCATCTGTTGGAAATAAACAGGTTTGTTCTGTAACAGAGGAGCTGCCTCCGCATCAGCTCTGCTTCTCCAGCTGGTGTGGATGCGGTTGGTAGCAAATCACACCGAGGATTTAGAGGGACGTTTCTAACATCCGTCCAGGAATGAGCTGTAAGGCTGGTGTGTGCTGGCTGCCAGGCTCCGCTGCAGCGTGTGTGTGAGCACAATTAACTGAGATGAAAGGCGTCCTCCCAAGCTCACTGATGCATTAACCACCGAATAATGGAACATACAAAACGTGAACAAATGGATGGAAAAGTCTAATTCCCCTGTGAACAGGCGCTGTTAAAACTGATGTCTGGTTCCTCCAGGAGGACCTTGTCCAACACACCAGTTCTGCAGGGAGATGCTGTGGTTTTTGTGGTGAAGAGGTGCAGCACAGATTTCAGACGTGTTTTCTTTGCTTCCTGCTTCAACCTTCAGAGAATTACTAAATCACTTGATTGCTAACGAAAGGGTGTGTTTTAAAAGAGAAACAAAACCTGTGGATCTTTCTACAAGTTTTTATTTCTACTATTGATTTACACAAAGGTACCATTCTTTAAGACTTGCTAATTGGGGTCTTTCACTCCCAGACCTCCTGCGCACACGTTGTATCCCATCACAGTCTGGGCAGGGCACCCAGGGAAAGGTTTTGAGCAACTTCAGCAGCAGCAAAAGCTGATTATTGGGTCATAGAATCGTAGAATCCCTAGGTTGGAAAACACCTTTGAGATCATCGAGTCCAACCAAACCTGCCCACTACTAAACCACATCTTTGAGTACCTCATCCACTTGTCTTTTAAGTCCCTCCAGGGATGGGGACTCCACCACCTCCCTGGGCAGCCTCTGCCAGGACCTGAGAACCCTTTCAGTGAAGAATTTTTTCCTAATGGTTGTACATGAAGGTTTGTAACTATCTGGGTTTCTGTGTTTCTGGAGAAGCTTTTTACTGCAAACCTATTTGTGCATGAAATTTGATTATTTCTCAGAATAGACACTGATAGAGCGAACAGAGCTCAGTGACCTCATTGTTTCTTAGGTCCTGTGCTTCAGCAGATGATCTTTCCATTTCTCTTAGCTTTACACACAATGAAGTGGTTTGTGCATTCGGTCCTTTGTTAGTGGCCAAGGGAAAGCAAGAATCTGGGAAAGGAGAGAAGAATTAGAAGCTCTTTGACTGGTGCAGCACTGCTCTGCTTGGCTTGCTTCCATAATTTAACCTATAGAACTGTGTCCTCTTCCCCAGAGCTGCACATAAACAATGACACAAATGTTAAAACTGGTCTGCAAGGGAGGATTGTCACTCTCTGTCTCTTTTGTCCCCTCACACTATTTGTAAGTTTAAGGCAGCGGCTCCCCAGTTCCACCACCAATCAGTTCAGTCCCCAGTTTCACTGCCAGCACCCCAAGCCCTTGGGGAGTGCAGCAACTCCTTCCTCACCCCAGTCACCTCCATCCCTGTACCAGCTGATAATTGCTTAACACATGTTTTTAGATATTTTAATCCAGTTTCTAGACAATTAAAACTAAAATTTTCCCAATGCTATTAATTGTTATGATCGCGCTGTCAGTCTGTCACCAGCCGCCACTGGAAGGAAGGAAAAGAAAAGCGCCTGTCGATTGCTTCCCTACCTATCCGATCTGTCTCTTCAAAGGCCAATAGTCTTGATTTGTAGACATTTATCAGATGTAGAATTCTCATTATTCACAAATTAATGAGGGGGGATTAACAAAGAGCTTCATGTTTCACCCTCTCATTGGTTTCCGTGCTGCCAGTTACCTGATTCTTATGATAAAAATCTTCCCAGTCAAAACAAGTGGGGAAAAGTAAATGAAGTTTAAAGTGTTATTCCATTTTCTATTCATCTCGCATGATGAGTGTTCTGGGAAGAAAATTGAACTATCAGTTCTTTACAATCTCAGAGAAAGTGGGGTATTGTGTGTGAAGGTGGTAAATCTGAATAGGAGTTAAATTGACTGTTTACACCAGCTTTGTGCTCCTGCTGAATCCTGAATGCTCTGTTCCCTTCCAGTGTGAACAGAACTTCCCCCAGCGATGTTTCAAATCACACGTGCATCCTATTTTACCAGTAATCCATATTGAAATTGTGTTTCAGAAGAAAAATGAGAACGTGAGATACGTTGATGCATAATGAAATAAGATCCTACCACATATTTAAGGGCTCCCGCTTCACTGAGTGGAGCTTGAGGAATTAGATTTCAGTCTGGTCCCAAAGCTTCTTGGAAATTGTTTAAACCCAGAAAAGATTTGCTAAGTAACTAGGAAGAAATATGGACTTTTGCATTAATGTTATTCCTGTTTGACTGTTGTAATACAGCTGCGATTCACACGCTGAGCTCTGAGCAACTATTCAGTGAGCACGGGCCTCAAAATTCATTTAATCTGAGTCTATTTTAAAAGTCCCAGGGAAATGGACTCCGGGGAACAGGTTTTGCATTGGCAAGGAGATGTATTGCATCACCAGCACATCCTTCTCCTTCTAATTCCTCTCACTCTTTGGTGTAAAGTAACTTGTTGAAGTGATGCTGTAATTAAAAAAATGAATTGGATCTTGATATGGATTAGAAACTGGTGCTGGGTCTGTCTGGGATGGAGTTAATTCTCTTCACAGCGGCTCCTCGTGTCGCTGTGCTTCAGATTTGTGACCAAAGCAACGCTGATAACACTGATTTATGGGCCAGGGGAGGAACAGTCATCGAATTTGTCAGCGAAGAGGGCTGCTGGGTGACGATTAATTGCCAAGTAATGACCAATAAGCAAAGTGAAACTGCTAAATGTGTTCAGAGGGTAAAGAGCATTAGGGTAAAATTACAAGCACTTTGGGCCTTTTGTCAAGGGAACTTTCATTATGTGAAGAGAGGAGTCCCAGGCAGCTGGATGGAAGGGTTACCATCAGCCTCTGTAATTGTTGAGTGCCCCTATGATGGATGGATGCTGTCTGCATGGAGGGCTCTGTCTGAGCAGAGGGAAGATGAATGGGCCACCAAAACAACATCTGTACGGTGGAACCAGGCTTCGAGCAGCAACCTCTGCTCACGGGAGAGGCCGCTGGCTCCTCTGTCATCACATTGTGCTGACAGACAAGTCAGAGAAACCCTAAACTTACTTGAGAAGATCAGGAAAGTTTGGATGCTCAGAAAAAATACGCAGAATCCTCAATTTGAGGTCAAAACATATATTTTATACAATTTATTGGAGTTAATTGTGCATTGGTGACCAAGGATGGTGCTTGGAGCCCCTGATCTAGAGGGAGGTTTCCCTGGCTGTGGCAGGGGTGGAGCTCTATGGGCTTGGAGATCCCTTCCAACCCAACCCATTCCATGATTCTGTGGTTCTGTGATCATTGCTGGTGCCTTATTGCTGGTGTCCAGCTGGTCTTTGCTGGTGTCCTGACAGAGAGAGGACATGATGCTGTTTAAGGGGTCACCGTGTCTGCTGGAGAGGAGCACATCAGCACCACCATCCTGCTCAACCCAATCCTGCAACTGCTCCCTCTCAGAGCTGACCCCAACCCCTTTATTTATGAGAAGCTGTGATTGAATCCTGCCAGGGGGATGTGCAAGGACAGTAGCTGGTGGGTGGATAATGTCACGTGCGCTCATGACTGATGGACACAGCTCTGGTAAAATAAGCAGAAGAACATCTTTCTGACATATCCACAGGTAACGATACCTCAAGAGAGCTGGGGGTGTTTATCCTGGAGAAGAGGANGTGATTGATGGGAATGGTTGGACTCGATGATCCGGTGGGTCTCTTCCAACCTGGTGATTCGATGATTCTATGATTCTTTTATGGCACATAACAGCACACAGTTTCAGTCCCAGGGACTGGAATTGCTCCCACCATCTAATAAATGAGAGGAGGCAGCATTACTCTTAACGCTGTCAAAATGAATGTGAAGCTGTGTTGGATCTCGCTGCTGCTCTCCTTCCCCTCCTCTGTCTCGCAGGAGGAGTGGATCTCCTAGCACCACACGAGATGTACTCGTTGCATTGCTTGATGCATTTCTGGAGAGCACCCTGGCTCTGCGGTGATAAATGAGCTCTGAGAAGCCGCACGGTGCAGAGCAGAAAGCGCTGTTATTGCTTTATTTCGTGTGACACCCGCACTGTGGTTGCACTCATAACCTCTGCAACTGAAAATTGAACACGGCTATAGAAAGGCAGGTGAAAAAAAAAGAGGAGAAGAGAATTACAGCGGAGTTGTGCAACGGCAGCTGAGGCTTTAACCCTGTCACTGAGTCAATATTTTAAATAATGCATCAGAGGCGAGCGCGGGATTGTGATGGTATGTGCAAAACTAAAGAGCATTTATGAGCCCATCGCAAAGAGAAAGAGGTTTTGGACATGATCACGGAGGACAGGGATGGGGAGATGGTGGCAAAAAGCTCCTTCTCAGTGCATTGCGTGGTCTCTGGGACCAAGCCAGTATAATTTTTGTATCAGCTCTTGCATTGTAACATTTTAAAACATCATTTCCAGGATTACACGTTGGATGGAAAATGTTATTTACATTTAAACACATTTCACATTCACACAGGTTTTTTTATTATCAGACTGGAAGGAAAATATTTTCTTGGAAGCTTATACAAATGATGAGCTTGCCGTTTGTGTTTAACTGCTTTCTAGCGTTGCATTGTGACAAACATAAATAGGAGGAATATAAAATATGTCTAAAGGCACTGTATAACCTTCTGGGTTTATCTTCTCCAGTTTATTCCTTTGCTCTGAGGGTCTATTAAGGTGGCAGCAGCCTTGTCCAGAAGACAGCACATCGTTTGTTATATCTGTTTTCTGCTGCCCTCCTTTAAAGGGGCTCAGAAGATCCACAAATGTTAAAAAAACCCAACACAAAACAAATCAAAGCAGCAGAACAACAGCCTAGGGACAGTGGATGAGCTCAGAGGGATGTTTTTTATCAGGTTTCACCCCTGCTCGGAGTTGATTCTCCTGTGCTGCTTTGCTGCTGTTCCACAGACATAGAACTCGGGGAACATTGAAGGTCCCTCCAGCCAGCAGAACCCTTCCAGCCCCTGGATCAGGCACCAGGGCGGTGGGTCTGACACCTCTGTGAATGCTGAAGAGGACAGCATGGACAGTGCCCTCGAGCTTCATCCAGCAAAGCTTCTTCAACTCCTTTACGCCGTGTGCAGGAGCAGATTCTGCACTTCGTGCTTTTTGCCTTCTCAGCAGTTCCTCAGCTTCCTCCACTTAATTCTTCACATCTGATTCTTGGGAGGCTGAGAGACTCTTTCTGCACAACTAATCGATGCCAGAATGATGCAAACGTGGTTTCTGGAAATCACAGCTCTATCCTACCTCACTCGTACCCATAACGCAGGTTAGAACAAGCTGCAGACTAATGATGAGCTTCAATCACAATGATTCGTGGCTGATTAATGAGATTTTAGGTTTGAGGTAGCACAAGACATCAAAGTTTTATGCAGATAACTTAAAGATCCCGCAGTATTATGGAATAGAGACGTGTCCAACTCTAGTTTGTGCCTAGTGGCTTAACACAGATGTGGATGAGCAGAACACGAGCTCATCACTCTCCTGTCAGCAGCGATGATGCTCCCTAATTAATTATAGAGCATGTGGAGGCAGAGACACCCCCCAGGACGTATGCTGGGTGGGGAACGAAGCTCTGTCAGCAGGGTCACTGCTGCAAGCACAATCATAGAATTGTAGAATCACCAGGTTGGAAGAGACCCAGTGGATCATCGAGTCCAACCATTCCCATCAATCTCTAACCCATGTTCCTCAGCCCCTCATGGCACATCAGAGTTGGGATGGCTTTTTTTTTCCTGCAGTCCTCATTTTGTGCTTCTCCTTATGCAAAAATTCAGTGCAAATTCTAGAGTAAATTAACTGATTGTGAACCCATCTCCACCCACTGAAAAGGTACGAAGCACTGGTTAGTCCTTGTTTACAGCTGCAGAGAGACTCGGTTCAGTAGGAGAGGGACCAGGTGCCCCCCCCCCTCTGCTGGGATGTGCGGATGCAGGGAGGAAACCAGGGTCTCCTTGTGGGCAGAGAAGCAGCCGTGGGACAGGGTTTAGTGGTGGAGTTGGCAGTGCTGGGTTTACAGTTGGACTCGATCTTCAAGGTCTTTTCCAACATAAACGATTCTGTGATTCTGTGACTCCAGCGGGAGGTGTCCCTGCTCATGGCAGGGTTGGAGCTGGATGGGCTTTGAGGTCCCTTCCACCCCAAACCATCCTGTGATTCTATGACTTTTTGGATCAGTGCTGTGCGCAGCGGTGCTGGCTGACACGAGGGTCCATCAGCCCAGTCCATGCTGCCTGTGCCTCCTCCCAGGAGCAGAAGCAGAGCCGCTGAGCCGTGGGGACAGTCTCCCACCACCCATGCTGATTGCTGGGGCTCCCCAGCACCTGGCGAAACCCTCCCCAGCACCCAAGGGAGCCTGAAACAAGAGGAGAGGGGAGACTGGGGGCTCGGACACAGATCTTCCAAAGCAACAGTGCTGAGGGTGGGAAGAGAAAAGGTTGTGAGTCGCCGGTATGGGAGTTTTCCATGGAGTTTCACTAAAATCAGCCCGGCACAACCACTAAAGCCACTCTGGTGAGATGCTGTGGGAGGCTCCATCATGACACCAGCTATGTGACCCTTTTAGGAACAATTCTGCTGCTTCAGCAGGGAGCAGAAAATCTATCCTATTGCTCCTTTTTTCTTCCTATTCACTGTCAAGAAGTCCATTTTGACAAGAGCAGATCTCCATGCGCCTCCTCCTTCACGCTGTTCCCATCACCGTGCCTGTAACCCAGCATAAACTGGGGATGTGCCCCAGCCCCAGCGTCGTCTGGAGGAACAGAGTCACTCACAGGATCCAGGGCAGTGACTGCCAGGTGATGCTGGTGAGGATCCAGCCCCTGCTTTCACACAACCTTTCCAGCACTGGGTACGGGTCGCTATTCATTTCGCTTCCCATAAATTGTGATTGATTCAGTAGCAGAAGACTCAGAACTTCCTCCCCTCCTTCCCGTAAGCTCCCTGGTACTTGCACTCTGCTCCCAATTAGCTGCATCTTTTCAATCAATAACGCAGGTCGTGGCATGGAAGCACAGAAAACCTTCCCTGCCACATCGAACGGTGCCAGTCACCCTTGTTCTTGCTCCCAGACCCAGCGCAGCGACTGCCCCACGGAGCCTCAGCCCCTGCTAGAGCTCCTGCACCTGCCCCATCACCTCACTGGTGGTTTTTAGAGTTGCATCCAGTGTTTGATTTATTCTCTGCTCGTTTAGCAACAAATGGTTATGTGTCTTCTACCTGTGATTTATAACACTGAATCACCTTCTCCCTGAAAACTCTCGCCTGGTGTCTGCAGCCCTCTGCATTTATAAATCTGAAATGTTATTCCATGCTCGGCAGGGCAGCTCCAGACTGTCAGCCCCGGCCGCCGACACCAGAAAAACCAGCTAGAGAATGCAAAAATGATCCTTGCTTTGCTAATCGAGGGCTCTGCCAGAGGACCTGAGGTGACCGGGTGAATCAGCATCAGCGCCGTGATGACTGATCTATACTGGAAGACACGGTTTGCATGCAGAAACCTTTGACTGTTCTCCCCTCATAACAGCAGCGCGTTCAGCATCCCACGCTCTCCTTCAGTCCAGGCAGTAGACACACTCCCTGCATGTTGAACCCCAGAAGTTCTCATCTCTGCTCATTCAGAGCAGGATCCCCGAGAAAGCTCACGCAGGGCATCGCTCAGAATCAGCCCCCGGAGACGTCTCAGAGGAACCTCTCTGCCAAAACCTGTAGATGCGCCTTTCAGAGCATTTCATAGAATCATAGAATAGTTTGGGTTGGAAGGGACCTCAAAACCCGACCAGTTCCAACACCTCCCACAGGATCAGGGGCTCCAAGCCCCATCCAACCTGCCTTGAACCCCTCCAGGGATGGGGCAGCCTCCCCTCTGTTCAAGGAACACGATGCTGATGCATTCCTGAAGTGCAGAGCGCATCAGCTTTATTCCAGCTGATAAAGGCACAGCTGCTGGAGATCCAAGTTCCTTTTTTTTCTCCTGGCTTGAAGTTTTGTAAGAGCGTGTGAGGAGTGTGTTTAATCCATCCAGCGCACAGTCTCAAGAGAATCAAGGCTTCGGCTTTAATTCCACGCTGACTCTTGCCTGAGCTGTAAAACACTTTGATGTTTGGGAAGTGTTTGCAGTGGGAAGCAGGGATAAAATGATCAACCCATGCCACCCATCCAGGGCAGGACAAGCTGTGCCGTGAACCGGGGTTACCCAGCGCTGCCATCCAAGCTCTTCAAGCTTGTGGGCGCTTGGAGAAGAGGAGGCTGAGGGGAGAGCTCATTGCTCTCTGCAACTGCCTGAGAGGAGGTTGTGGAGAGGAGGGAGCTGGGCTCTTCTCCCAAGGGACAGGGGACAGGACGAGAGGGAATGGCCTCAAGTTCCACCAGGGGAGGGTCAGGATGGACAGCAGGAAAATATTTTTCTTAGAAAGGGTGATTGGTCAGTGTCAGAGGCTGCCCAGGGAGGGGGTTGATTCCCCTTCCCTGGAGGGGTTTAAGGTGTGGGTGGACGAGGTGCTGAGGGACATGGGTTAGTGATTGATGGGAATGGTTGGACTCGATGATCCAGTGGGTCTCTTCCAACCTGGTGATTCTATGAATTGGGCTCTTGGCTGATGCTGCTGGCAGGCGAGCCCTGCACCCCCCCCAGCAACTCCTGCGTGATGCACGTTTCCGTGGAGTCGCACTCTGAATGGCATCCAGCCTTTCATCTCGCAGAAAATACAAACATCTGGGGAATAGTTAATTACTGGCCCTGGTAATTAATTAGCTCTACGCACTGCTTTTCATTTTGGGTGGAACTCAGATGATAAACGATGTGTTTGAACCTAAAAAATCCATTACAACTAATAGAATTGTAAAAGCTTTTTCTCCTTGGCTGTTATTCTGTACCGAACGGCCTGCTCACGCACAACACATAAACGTAATTTATTTCCACCAGGGTGGCAACTTTTACTATTGCCACAGTTGTGAGGACCCAGGCTTCTCATTACAGCAACCCGCGTTTATTTACATTTGCATTTATTTGTAAGCTGGTTATTATGCTCACTGTGTTCTAGGTGAAAAAAATAAAGCAATCTATTGTAAATCACATTTTATTTGAGGGCTTTTAGCAGCTATTTTAATTAGAAGTTCTCAGTGAGAACATCTGTAGGCCAGCGGTCCTTGCATTGACTGCTTGCCAGTAGTGTCACCAGCAACTAGGGACAGGTTCAGGTATCATAGAATCACAGGACGGTTTGGGTTGGAAGGGACCTCAAAGCTGCCAGCAGCATCAGCCAAGAACCCAATTCATAGAATCACCAGGTTGGAAGAGACCCACCGGATCATCGAGTCCAACCATTCCCATCAATCACTAACCCATGTTCCTCAGCACCTCATCTACCTGCACCTTAAACCCCTCCAGGGAAGGTGAATCAACCCCCTCCCTGGGCAGCCTCTGACACTGACCAATCACCCTTTCCGGGATTTTTTTTTCTTCATGTCCATCCTGATCCTCCCCTGGCTGAGCTTGAGGCCATTCCCTCTCATCCTGTCCCCTGTCCCTTGGCAGAAGAGCCCAGCTCCCTCCTCTCCACAACCTCCCTTCCAACCATTCCCTCTTCCATATAAACTGGAGCTGTTGTGTTTATTACCCGAGTCACACTGGATTAATTTCTTGTCACATCTCATTAGGAATTCATCTTTAAACAAGGTTTGTTATTTCCCCTGACTCACTTTCAGCCTTCTAGATTTACACAAAGCTGTTCCTACTTTGTTTTTGTTTCCAGGCTAAGAAGACTTACACACTTAAATATGATTTGCTAAACCGCAGAATCATAAATATCAGTGAAAAATACTGAATATCCTTGCTGGGTTGGTTTGTGAGCACTTTAGTGTTCACTGACACGTCCTTAACTCCTGCCTGTGGCCCCCTAGGAGGCTAAAATGGATTTTCTCCTATCACAGCTCGTTGGTTGCCATCGTGGGCTGATGGCAGCTCCATCTCCCAGGCCAACGTGCAAGTAAATATGAAAAAAACTCAGGTAGAACAATTTGAAAAATGAGAAAGAAAATGCACGATGGATAAAAATACAGACAAAAATTGGTTTGTGATCATAGAATCATAGAAGGGGTTGGGTTGGGAGGGACCTCAAAGCCCATCCAGTCCCACCCCTGCCANTTCAGTGCTGGAAGCTGCTCTAAGGTCTCGTTGGAGTCTTTTCTTCTCCAGGCTGAACAACCCCAACTCTCCCAGTCTGTCCTCATAGCAGAGCTGCTCCAGCCCTTGGATCATCTCTGTGGCCTCCTCTGGACCCACTCAAACAGCTTCATCTCCTTCTTATTCTGAGGATTCCAGAAGAAGACTCCAAGTGGGGTCTCACAGGAGTGATTTGCGCTCGAGAAGGTAATTTGAAGCTGAGAGGAGGGGGGCTGCGTGTTCTGGGGACAAAAGCAAACGCCGCAGCGCAGCGGCTGCATCCATTGACATTCAAGGCAGACGTGAGCTCTGCTCCAGATCCGAGGTCACACGCTGAACCCTGCCAGCAGCACGATGCTCGCCCTGTCAGCCACCCCTGTCGGCTGTGGAAATGCCACTCGCAATCGAAACGCAGAGGGAAGGTGACAGATCGTCTGATATTCCACAGCATCTGGGAAGTGGATTTATGTCAATGATAGAAAATGGCAGGATGGATTATTTTTTCAGATATCTTGTTTCTCTGAGGAATATTTAAACCAGAGGCCTTTAATGGGAATGTATTTATAATAACAAACCCCACGCCTTCTGGGTTTTAATGTAGCAGAGAGGGAAAGAAAGTCACCCAAAATATTAAAAGAAAGACATCAGGTGCAGTTCTCGGTCTGGGTGATCACTCTGGTCACACAAAATAGAGAGAAGAATATCTTGCTTTATCTTTAGGAAGCTCACACCGACATCTGATCCTAAGAATATATTTTTGGGGCTTTACATCATCATTTTACTTCTATGGAAGCAAATGATCACTAGGTGGTGGTTAATACAGGTTCTGGCCTGACCTCAGAGCTAATATCGCTGAAGAAAGGTGGTTAATGCTGGAGCTGGTCGAAACCCATCTCCTGGCCAGCAGCACGCTCCACAAACTGAGCTGGAGGTTCGTTTGCTGGACCTGGCATGGGGAACTCAGGGACCCTCCATGTGCCTGTCAGATTTCTGGACGTGGTTTAGTGTTTGATAAGAATGGTTGGACTCAATGATCCAGGGGGTCTCTTCCAACCTGGTGATTCTGTGAGTCTATGATTCTGTCCTGGGCGCAAGGCGAGCCCAGCACAGGGGCACAAGCCACTGCATCAGGGCTGGAGGAAAGGAAGGTGGAATCCAACAACCCAGAGCAGGTTTAGGAAATACAATAAAAATCCGTCCTTTATTTGTCGCTTGTTTTTTCCCAGGAGCCTTTGTTGTGTGGGATGCTGAGTGGGGTTGATGCTGACAGGGCTTTGTCCTTGGTGACAGGCAGCTCTCTCCTGGCACAGAGCACGCTTGTGCTCCCAGGAGATAAGAACGCATCCTTCTCTAGGAGAGCACGACTCCTGTGCCAGCGTCTCCGAGAGCGAAGGGAGCAGCTCTCCTCCTCCAACACCTCTTCTCTGCTGCTCACCACTCCCCCTTGCAATGCGGTGCCCATTGCTGCGTTTAATTAACAGGTGCAGCCTCCAAATCACACAAAAAGAGCAGTAAAAGCTATTGAGGCTCGAAATGAGGATGTTTTTTCCTTGAATATATATCCCTGGAGGAGAGGAGAAGGAGAGGGAGAGGAGAGGAGAGGAGAGGGAGAGGAAAGGAGAGGAGACGAGAGGAGAGGAGAGGAGAGGGAGAGGAGAGGAGAGGAAGAGGAGAGGAGAGGAGAGGGAGAGGAGAGGGAGAGGAGAGGACCTCCTTCCAGGGGCTCGAACATGTAATCTGGTGTCCAAATCCCACCTCCCCACCTCCTGCCTGGTCATCACAAGCATCCGATGTGACCCCGTGTAAAAGGCACTAATTAAAGAGAAATTAGCTGGGTCGCAGAGCAAGGTGAGCACCAACAGACCCAGCATCTGAAACCTGATGATGACGCTGCTGCAAAGAGCAGCTGAGCAAAACCAGCGCTGAGCAGATATTTAAATCATCAAAAGGCCTTTAGATCAATCACAGCTTTTGTGGAATTGCACTGGCTGCATTGAATCCTCCTGACAGAGAAAAAAATGAAGAGTAAATAAGTAATAATTGAAATGCTTTGGGTTTTTACAGTGGAATCTGTTACAGTTTTCAACTTAAATATTTGTTTCTTTTATTCTTTTTAATACAGTTTAGGTTTAACGATTTTAAATGAGAGGGAAGTGTTTCCTTCAGGAAAAAATAAACTTTCAATGCTTGGTCAATCAAATTTGGTTTTTCTCTTATTTGAGGCTGGTGAGAAATAAAAGAGTCCTTTGTGGAATCTGCTGAGGGAGCTGAACTGTCTGTTATGCACACGGCTGCACCCAGAGCTCAGGGTTTGTTTAAAAAGTCTCTACTCCTTATGGTCTCCACACCAATTTGATGGAGATGTGAGGTACCGGTACCCTCTGTGAGAGAGAAAGAGCCAACCAGGTTCTGAGCATCTCACAGGGAATCACAGTGTTTTTATAACATAGAATGGGCACATGGACCAATCCTGCTCCATCACCAGGGGCTGCAGGAGGAGAGGTTGTGTAGAGACAGAGAAGAGAACCTGTGGGCACGTGCTGGTCCCTGGGAGCATCCCCAACACCCTCTCGAGGGTCTGACCCACCCAGGTTCCTAAATGACGCCTCTCCAGGGTTCAGTGGCTTTTCATTGTTTCACTGTCATTTTTCAAGACAAGTAGAATTTTATTCTAATTATCCTAATTGAGGCTGTGATCGCTAAACCAAATTAAATCAGA
This sequence comes from Piaya cayana, assembly GCA_013389865.1. NCBI lineage: Eukaryota > Metazoa > Chordata > Aves > Cuculiformes > Coccyzidae > Piaya > Piaya cayana. The sequence goes on from WAAB01005406.1 coordinate 21,805, forward strand.
GCAGGCACTTTGACTCCGTGCAATCAGTGCTCTATAATTTTTCACTGGGCTCTGGGGCCCTCTGGCCTTTTCACTCCACAAGTAAAGATGTAAAGACTTTCTTTAGTGTTTAGAGACCCGCACACCAAAGGATTAATCCTGCTAAGAATAAACATGTGGATACTTGCACAGAAACACACAATGTGTAGTGGTGTGAGGAACCACAGTGTTTTGAAGGAACATGCAAAGCAAACTCTGGACTTTGCACTCACAAATCCAGTGTCCTGGGACCATTCTCTGGTATCAAACCTCTCACCCTCCAACATGAAATTGCTGCACCCACACACTCCTTTGGGGTTTTCCTTTGCTCTGATCCAAATCCTGAACTGTGCAAGGGGTGTCTGGGGCACCCAGACCCAGAGCGGGGACCCAGATGAAGGAACCAGCCCTTTCTCCTGCTGTTAAAGAGAGGAGGATCAAGCTCCTCATCTGTGAAGAAAGAAAACGGATATTTAGGAAGCTGAACTGGGGTTTGGGNCAGTGTCAGAGGCTGCCCAGGGAGGGGGTTGAGTCCCCTTCCCTGGAGGGGTTTAAGGGCCGGGTGGACGAGGTGCTGAGGGACATGGGTTAGTGACTGATGGGAATGGTTGGACTCGATGATCCAGTGGGTCTCTTCCAACCTGGTGATTCTACGATTCTAAGCGAGTGCTTTGTTTGATGGGGCAGCTGGGGTGGGTACCAGTTTAAACCTCATAACATTTGTGCAAAATAGCATCACATCCCCAATCACAGCTCTGTTCAGCGCATTAGACACAGGGGTCAGCTCTATAATTCAACGTCTATTCTGCCTGTTTTGAAGAAGTGGTGACCGTTTGAAGAAAACATATAAAATACTTGAAATTACTGCTCTCGGGAAATTAATGACACATTTCCCTAAGCTGTTTCAACACCTTTAATATTTCTGCTCTACATTTCACTGTCAAAGGTTGCTGGATTTAATAGTAAAAAAATGCAGAACAGGTAATGTATGGATGGAGGAGGTTGTGCTCGCACGATTTAGAGGAATCATTTCAGAGAAAGGAAATAAATTGTGAGACACGGAGCCTATAATTCTGCAGTGTAATTTTATTACTGCCTACTGCAATTGGCTTCATCTCAGCTACTTTAGCCCTTAGAAAGTTTGAACAGATGGCATTCCCTGCTCTAACTGTATGTCTAATTTAGTTCACATGACTTTTTGATTAGGTATATTCAAATTAACGGGCTTCTTTATGTTAGTTACATCATCGGGTTAATGGTGTCTAAAAGAAGGTCACGTGTATCAATTCTCCCTTGGTCAAGAGAAAGAAGTAAATGAAACTTAGTGTGAAAAAATGGTGCTGAACAGTCAAATAATTGCAAGGGATAAATAGATTTATCCGTGATAAATTAGGCACCAGCCTTTTCTTCCTGGTCTATGTAACCAGGTAAGTGAGCAGTCACCAGAGGATTAATTAATCCTGGTATTATACAAACCATTAATGCATCAATGTGATGGGAAATCAACATTCTTGAAACCTTTAGAACAAACATCTGAGGTCAGATACTGCTTTTCAGATGTTACAGAAAGGAGTCAACCTTCTTTTTTCCCTTTTGAATAGGAAATTCTGGGATAAGTGATCCTCTATAAATCATGTGCAAGGACTTCATTCTGGGCTGCGAGTGCATTTTCAGGCTGATACGGCTTTGAAAAGAGTAGAAGATAAAATACTGAGATACAGAGTGGGAATACTTGATGTTTCCTGTGTCTTTCCCAGGTCCAAACACCCTGTTCAATTCCTAGAGCTGCTCTAACTGCAGCCTGTTGCTCCTCGGCATCTCTGCCTCCCAGAGAGCTGCTGGGTCTCAGCCTCACTGGCTCTTTTCATGTGCAGACACCACAAATGTCCATAAAATTAGGTGAAAAGAAAATGAGGTGAAAGGAAAAAAAATCTACATTTTTTCCTTCCTTCCTTCCTTCCTTCCTTCCTTCCTTCCTTCCTTCCTTCCTTCCTTCCTTCCTTCCTTCCTTCCTTCCTTCCTTCCTTCCTTCCTTCCTTCCTTCCTTCCTTCCTTCCTTCCTTCCTTCCTTCCTTCCTTCCTTCCTTCCTTCCTTCCTTCCTTCCTTCCTTCCTTCCTTCCTTCCTTCCTTCCTTCCTTCCTTCCTTCCTTCCTTCCTTCCTTCCTTCCTTCCTTCCTTCCTTCCTTCCTTCCTTCCTTCCTTCCTTCCTTCCTTCCTTCCTTCCTTCCTTCCTTCCTTCCTTCCTTCCTTCCTTCCTTCCTTCCTTCCTTCCTTCCTTCCTTCCTTCCTTCCTTCCTTCCTTCCTTCCTTCCTTCCTTCCTTCCTTCCTTCCTTCCTTCCTTCCTTCCTTCCTTCCTTCCTTCCTTCCTTCCTTCCTTCC